>JAMZAV010003221.1:0-89663 GCA_024449915.1 Sweltsa coloradensis | reverse complement strand
GTGTCGCCACCACACACGCCAACATTACAAAATCTAGGTACGGTAGGCCGTGCAAATTTTAATGCTGGTATCACATTTTGCACTAGGGTTTCTGGGCTAATAGTTAGACATCCTTACTTCACTAGCCTATATTTTAATATTTTGTTTACAAGTACTAATAGCGTAGGGCCTATACATAAGTAGGCCTACACAACTTTTGAGACCAATTGCAAGGATCCAACCCATAAACTGCCTTGACGATACAAAGATTTTAGAGTATTTTTAAAAGTTTGAGTTGACTTTTGTCTTATCTTTTAGTGAACTAGTTTGAGCCTACTAAATACCGGAAATGTATTTTTAGCCTGTTGTGCGACAAATGCAACAAAATGATCAGAAAGATGTTATAATCTTCTACTATAGGTATCTTTCAAGATACAATTTCCATATGTTTGAAAACACATTCCCATAAAAGTTCCTTAAAAAGGAATGAGTTTGTCCCCAAGACTGGAAAACATATAGCCTAGGGTACCTACCTGGTATTAAATGTAGGTGGTTACCTAAACGCATGCTATGGTAGGCTTTATTTTTACAGATCCTGGCGGAGGCGGTTTAGATGATGGCGGTGTCCCGGACATGAAAGCTGAATCGTTGAACATCAGTGGGAACTTTCCGACTGAGCATGACGCTAGTCCCAAGCCGCTGAGTCGTACCAAAGAGAAGCGAGTGAATCGATGTGTTACTGTCAGGCAACCGCTGACCGAGCACGTTAACAGGTGGTTACCTCGGACTTTACCGTTCATTTATTTTTTTTTTTATTATTTATTTAACGTCTATCCTATTCAGTTATAAAAAACTGATTTACAAAGGAGGACAACTAAATAAATCTAATTACATAGATGCAGAAACAACAATAAACTACATTTTCGTAAATATTTGAAATAGTAGCATTACAACAACAATGCATTTAAACACAACAATTTTGGTAACAAATAAAAAAATATATTATATGCATTTAATGAATGAATCAAATATAAAAAAGGGTGTAGAATGAAAGAAAAGAAAGGAAAAAAAACAAAAGGAAAAAAGAAAGAAAAAGACAAAAAAAGAAAGAAAACATTAAAAAAGAAAAACGAAAAGAAAAAAACTGATTTATTCGACGATCCCACTCAAACGAATATGAGGTTTGCCAAAAATCAGGAACAGCAAATCAGGGAGTATAATCAAAAACTTTCGCGGAAGAAACCACCGAACGCGAAATCTTTATTCTTGTGTTCAATCTTCATTGTTGTGTTCAAATCTTGATAACATTTTAGTCCAAAAAATCTTGACTCATATATATAATTATATCAGATATATAATTATTTAAAATTGTTCATGTCAAACTGATCACAGCAATGATACAGGACACCTAACTCAAGTTGCAAGCTCCATCAGTGGGCGGCAACCAGACAATCTAGGCAGAAAAATATAATTGAAAATACATTGTTTATATCACATAATCAAAGCAATAATGAACAAACAAAGAGAAAAGCAAAATCATTAATAAGAACTTATGAAGGTAAATTAACATTACACAAACACACAGACTAAACAAATCGAGAAATAACCTACAAATAAATAGTAAAAATCAATTTTTTGATCTTTGATTCATTATCATTGCTTCAATTTTACTTTTAAATTGTACAATTCCTAGATCAGTAAACTGGCTTCTAATATCATAAGAAATTGAATTCCAATAGGATATGCCTCTGTACATAAATGACTTTCTAAATGCTTCAGAATTTAATCTAGGAACTTCCAATGAGTTTATTAAAGTAGAATTTCTATCACGATCAACAATTTTAAAAATATTGGGTAGAATACCTAAAAACATACCTTTCAATACTTTGTATGTATTTACCAGCACGCTATACTTCATTCTCTCCTCAATCGTGAAACAATCAGACTGCAAATCTTGGCTCAAGGGAAATGAATCAAACAGATTGTCAATTCTCTTCTGGAGTACAACATACTCACTACCCACTAACTGCCCAAACCACTAAGCAATAATCAATAACAGAGTGAATATAAGAATCTACAAGTAACCTCAACATTCTCTCAAGTTACAAACCTCTTCATTCTACTTATAATTCCAAGTACTGATGATACTTTATTACACACATATTCATAATGTTTCTTAAAATTTAAATTACAATCTAAGAAAACTCCAAGATATTTAAATTCATACACTCTAGAAATTAACTTACCATTACAATTTAACTTCAAATGAATATCATTCATGCTTCTATCATTAGCCTTATGAAAAATCATAAAATTTGTTTTGCTATAATTAATATCAAGTTCCTGAGTTTTAAACCAATCATCCATCCTCTTTAGAACTTCTTGAAGACGTCTCACGATCTCTTCGACATCCACACCTTCTAAATAAAAGACCAAGTCATCAGCATGTAAGATATAATTGATGCCTCCCATTATAGTAGATATATCATCTATATAAAGAATAAATAACAGGGGTCTTAATATTGATCCTTGGGGTACTCCACAAAATATATTGAATACTTTTGAACTATATTTTGCAAGATTATATACATTTTTCTATTTTAAAAATAATCCGCTAAAATTGATAACAAATAAGGACTTACGTTATACCTGGTTTTTAATTTTATTTAAAGAGGTAAAAAAGGTACTGAATCAAATGCTTTCCTTAGATCAACAAAGACAGCTCCAACCTTACCATTACATTTATCAATCCCTTTATAGATAAAATCTGCAAATGCTAGAAGGGCACTTTGCGTTGACCTACCTTTCCTAAAACCATGCTGGTTTGCACTTAAACCTTCAGATGCATCCACTTCATGTAATAATCTCTTGTGTAAAATATTGTCAATAATTTTCCCTACAATTAGAAGAGTTGATATAGGTCGATAAGAATTCCTATCACTCTTTTTACCTTTACCCTTATAAATAGGCGTTACCCTTGCCAATTTCAGCTGTGTTGGGAACAACCCTTGAAAATCCCACTCGCACGCTCGCATTTTGCGAGTGACAATTTGGCTCTTGCGAGTAACTTTTATGGACGTGCTTCAAAATATTGTTTTTGCGAGAATTTGAATCGAGCGCCGATTCATGCCGGCGACTTGTGGCAGTGTGCTGAGTATGCCCCCCCACCCCCTCCTGCCTAACCACTTGTGCGATCTTCCAGAGATTATACCGCGTAAATAATTACCACAACATCACTTATGTTTTCAATCTGCTAGAAGTCAAAACTTAAAAGCTATCACCCATGGTGATAAATCTTTCCTTATCTTGATTACTCTCGTTCGGGCTCCAGTCCCCCCCTTCCCGCGCCCCGAGCCAACGCATCGTGAGTCGTGACCTTGACTTGGCTGTGACAAGTTATAAAGCAGATGCAACCAAACAGTGAGTGTTATCTTTACGGCCCGCTGCTGTTCCTCTTTCGTGATTATGAAATACTACTTCATCGGCACGTCATTGTTTATAGAACAAGCATTACGTCTGAGATATTACGATAATTGATGACGCGTTTCTTCACAGTTCATTAGACACCCCAAAACGATTTTTTTGTTTTACTACCCGGGTAACCGCGGGTAATGTGGACCCGGGTCATAAAAAAAGTCGGGTTTCGTCATCCCTAGTAAACAGCCAGACACATTATTGAAAGGGACGCGATCGCGAACATAAGTCTTTGGGGGCATTTTGTTGATGCGGCGCATATGATTTGTACCATCAGTGTTCTTATCTTATCTGCAAGTGGTTTACGAGTTTTAAAGGGGTATAAATACTGAAGTTTTTCAGTATGAATTAAGCCCGCTATGTTATCCTAAAACGCACCAAACTCTCTTTAATAAAACCTGACCTCAAAATTTTTCGCCTGCGGCGCTATTGTTGGGGGGGTCCGCCCCCCAAACCCCCCTTGCCTTCCCGCCGAAAGTACCTTCCCGCTAGGAGCGAGTACTAAAAGACGGGTGCGAGTTGATTTGTTACACAATTTTCAAGGGTTGGTTGGGAAATCACCTACAAGAAAGAAATGGGAAATTAGATACGCTAATAATCCGACTATTGATGCGCATTTCTTAAATACTATGCATGGAATCTCTTGAATTGTTGCGGAGCTTCTAATTTTAAGGCGTTAAATTGCTGAAATGACTTCTTCATTAGCTACATTTGTATGCGGGAGATCCTCTGCTTCTCTTCTATTTAAATCTTTAAACTTGCCAATTTCACTGGAAAAATCTACATCATTCACAACAAAACTTTTTTGTAACAAACAGCAAATGTCTGGATTAGACGTGTAGGATACCCCATTCTCTGTCAATGAGGCTATGCTACACTCTTTTTTCTCTTTGTTACCTGTCAACTTATTATAAACTGACCATAAAGATTTTGAAGAAATATCATTATCAAAAGAAGATTTAAAAATGGCTCACGCTTAGAAAAACGAATCTGATTATTTACCTTATTACTAACTTTCTTGTATTCCTCCCACGTTGAATGCCTTCTAAAAATTCTGAATTCTTTGCGCAAGTGGTCTCTCCTATGTGTGGATTTCCTAATCTCTGCTTTTAACCATGGGGCTGGCTTACCTTTAACTTTTAACTCTTAATTTCAAACCCTGTCTGGGCCCGGGGTAGAATTGGCCCAGAGCATGGCTCTGCTAATCGTAAAAGGCGATTCAAGAGAAAAAGTCCACCTCGCAAACATCAGCTAGAAAGAGCGGAGTATCTTACTCCCCGAAACTAGAGGCGAACTCTGGCAATCGTCGTCAGGGACCTTGCCCCCTTCCCTTGACGACTCCCCGGCGACGATGACAATGACACAACGAACGATGACAAAGACGATGACGACCGCGACGTGAGAAACCCCCTTCCTCCCCTTACCCGTGGCTGGTTCTGACCAGCATGGGCCCTCCTCCCCCCCCCCCCCCCCCCCTTAGACTAGAGTGGTGCATTATGACCTAACGGTTGACGCGTCCTTAATCCAAATAATCCAAAAAATCTTAATTTCAAGGGGTGTGCATGCTCATTTAAAGGTTCTACGACTACTTTAACAAACATTTCTAATTTATCATCTGCACTTACCGCCATACCAATTTGGTCAATGGGACCACTTACGATATCTTCATCTACTTGCTTCCTATCAACATTCTTATAATTTCTAGTATTTACAAATTTAGGAAGAAATTTTTGCTTATTAATCTTACAGAACACAAAAAATTAATTCATGATCACTAAATCCTAAAAACTTATAATACCTGACTGAATAATATTTTTCATTGTGATTTGCATAAACATATCAATTAAAGTAGCTGACCTAATTATTAACCCTTGTAACAGACTTTACAATTGTACCAATCCCTGTGATCTAGTGAGAAATTTGAAATTATTTACTGGTAATTTTCTTCTTACTCAAATCAATGTTGAAATCACCTAGAAAAAACAATTCATTAGCTTCCAATTTTAAAATTATTTACTAAACTATCAAACAATCTGAAAATTCTTCTAACTTTACGTGTGGAGCTTTATAAACTGCTGTAAAAATCATTGGGGTTTACATTCGGAAACCAGAATTTAACTGACTGCAACTCAACATCTATCGGGAAATTTAACTTTACACTCAATTACACTAGACATGAACTTCTCAGCAATAAAAAATAACTAACCCTCCCCCTACCCTTTCACGATCAAATCTTAGAATTTTTATAATTGGTCAACAGAAATAAAACCGTCTGAACAGACTCATCTAGATATGTTTCACAGCAAGCAAATATATCAAAATTATACGTTTCAAGAATAACTCTCAACTGATTTATATACTTATCCAACTTACGTATATTGAGATGTCCAAGCTTCATTCCTTTTGGCAATATAGTAGCTAAACCTTTAGCAACATCATCATTCATACTTTGAGACTCTTTATCGGCATCATGATTAAAAAGATTTCTCATGTAAATTTCATGTACACTTAGAGGGGGAAATAAACAATTCATACAATACCATCTCGGCGAAACTCTTCTTGTTCGATTCTTCAGTTTTATAGACATCTTGAACGCCACATTGAAGGCACTTGCTGCTTTTATAACTGATTATCCCCTTATTACATCCCCATCGCCCAAGTATTGAATCGAATGTTTCATTGCCCCTATTTTTTCATACCCGGGGGAAAAATATTTCACATAGAGACTCTAGGCGTTTAGTTTTATTGTTTTTTTTTCAAATTACATACGGTACAATTTTTAAACCCACGGGTTTAGAAATTATGAATGAAAGAAATTGTAATGTTTAATCGAAAGAAGGGGGGGTTTTAAATAAAAACCCCTAGCCAAATTTCTCTTCAAAAAAGTAAACAAATAATATTTTGAAGTTTTTTATATAACAAGCAAACTTTCCAAATTGTTTTTTTTGACAGAAAATAAAAAAGTCAAAATCCTTTTTTAAAATATTTATTCATAAAAAAACTTTATGATAAAAATTTGGCTTCACAATGATACTTCAAAATAAGGGAAGGATTTTATGTCAACAAACTAAAAATTTTACTAAATAAATATTTTTTTTTTAAATGATATTTAAGCCCAAAGTTGCGTCAAGGTACACAAGATGAAGACTTTAACAAAAAATCTAAATATGTTTAAATTCCAAAAAATATAATAATAAAAATCAAAACCCGTTTTCCAACTAAGTGGGTCGGGGGGGACTATAACCAATTTCCCGGGTGGGGAAATCTCAGGTTTTAGCCAGCCAAAACCCCCATCTACTCGATGTCTTCTAGACAGGATTTCTCCAGTTCTCTCCATTTTTTTCTATCCTCCCAGAGCCCTTTTTTCATTAATTTTTCCATGTTTTTCCTCTTTCTTCAATTTTCCCATTTTATTTTTTCCCTCCATCACTCTTGGGCGCCAAAACTCTTCTTACCCCCCCCCAGTGGTGTTCAAAATTCTCTTTTTTGGTATTCTATCTTGTTTCATTTTTCGTACTTGCCCATACCATCAAAGTCTTTTTTTTTCCTATTTTATTTCTAAACTTTCCACCCCTAGTTTGTTTTTTATTGTTTTTGCTCCGTACCTTGTCTATTTTTTTTAAAGGCTACAAAACTTCTTAAAAATTCATCTCTGCTGCTTGTAATCTGCTGTCATCCTTTCCCCCTATTGTCCAGGGTCACGGATGCATATGATATTATTGGGGGGAAATACATTTGTACAAAACATCTTGCCCCCTGGATGATATTTTTCTTTCCTAATAGTTTTCGTCCCCTTTGGTTAAAAAATTTTTCTGCTAAAAATAGGGAACTGGGCCTTTATTACCAAAAAGTGAATATGTCCCTATAATAACCTCAATTACCGACCAGTAAAGTTTTTTATGGTCCCGGGTTTTATTTACGCAATGGAGTGAGGAAAAATTTTAACCGGGCTTCGCGCCGGAAAAAGGCCTGCGCCCTTTCGGGGGCGGCGTCATCGTAAGGCTCGCCAAAGGGGGCGAACTGACAGTTCTGCCCTCAGCTTCTCCCCCTCACCTCACATTACGTCCAACCAAAAGAGCGCGTACTAAGTTTTGTGCGGGGAAATTTTAAAAAGCAGGAACTTTGAACATCCCCTAAAATCCACAGATTTTATTTTTTTTTAGTTTTTTTAATTGCGACTTTTTAAATTGAAATTTACAATTACTTAAAGGTGTTATTTGAAACCCAAAGGGCATTTCCCTTTCTCCTGTTTTTTATTTTTATTTTTATTGATATTGGGAGGACAGAAGAGAGTGGAGTAAATTGGTGGAGAGGAAGGAGTTAGATGATGTGGAAGAAACACTGAGTCTGGCAAGCTTAGTATCTACAGTTTCATGCCCTTGATAATGGTGGAAAACCACCACTCAACCCGACATAGTTGGAACTGAGTTATGATGATTATTATTATTATTTCAGCATCTAGTTTTGCGTCCTTTGTTAGTATACTTCCGAGGTATTTAAATGCTTCTGCAATGGCCAGCTCTTCACCCCGTAGTATTATCTTCTTTTGATTTTGTTTACTTTTCTTCGTTACTATTAATGTTTCACTCTTTTCAATGCTTATTTTCATGTTAAACTTCAGTGTTTCCTCATTCCATCTATCTACGCTCTTCTGTACTTCTTCAATGGAATCTCCCCATCTCACTATATCATCTGCAAATATCATAGTTTTAGACGTTTCACTTTCTGTGGGTTCAACTTTACGCAGTATGTTATCCATAACAATGATAAATAATGTAGGTGACATCACACTACCTTGCCGTAGCCCACTGTTTATTTCAAACCAAGTAGTTCTACCAAATGGTGTTTGAACACAGCTCTTTGTTGTGACCATATGTGCTTTGAATTCTTGTTATTAGACTCTGTTCTACTTCTGCATCTTTTAAGCATTCCCAAGCTTTTGCTCTTGGGACACTGTCATATGCTTTTTCTACATCCAAGAAGACCATGAACATTTCTTCTCCCTTTTCCCACTTTTTTTCCATTATTTGTCTGAGCGCAAATATGAGATCTATGGTTGAGCGGCCAGCTCTAAACCCATATTGTTCCTCTCTCAAACTTGGCTCTACTTGTTGTCGTAGTCTTAGATCTAGTATTTTCTCGTATATCTTTGCACACTGGCTTATCAGCGTTATTCCTCTATAATTTTTACACTTCTTCCTGTCCCCTTTCTTAAATGTTGGCACTATAATTCCTTTCCCCCAGTCATCTGGTAGCTTCTTTTCTTTCCATGCTGCACTGGTCACTCTCCACATCCAATCTATGCCTGCATCCCCTGCAGTCTTGATCATCTCCACAACTATTTCATCCTCTCCCAAAGCTTTACCATTTTTCATGGCTTTTACTGCTTCAACTACTTCCCGTCTTGATATTTCATTTCCTATTATTTCTTCTATTTCTTCCTCATTGGTGTTCTGAAAGATTTCTATTGTTTGGTCCCCTTCCTGAGTTTGGTTATGGTTAGTATCAGGTAACCTAGGCATATTAAGTAGGTTTTTTTAAATATTTCTTCCACATGTTTTTCACTTCTTCTGGGTCAGTAGTAAGAGATTCATTGTTGTTGGTCAGGTATCTTGTGATTTCTTCTGTTTTTCTTTTGCTTCTCATTAGTCCATACAACAATTTCTTATTTGTATCAAAGTCCTTCTCTAATTTGTCTGCAAATATTTCCATTGTATTTTTCTTTTCTGTCATTACTATTTTTTTAGCTTCATATTTATACTTTTTGTACTTTTCTTCATTTTCTTTAGTCCTGTTTTTATCCTTTTCCTTTCGGGCTACATTTTTGCGTTTAACAGCTGTCTTCACTCTTTCATTCCACCACACAGTTTCCTTTTCCTTTCTTATGCCACCTGCCCTTCCACATATTTCTTCAGCACTACTAATAAATACTGACTTAAGTAATTTCCACTCCTCATCTACTGATAACAAATCATTTGTTGGATACTTTTCCTCTATCTGTCTTCTAAAGGACAGCATGTCAGTCTCCTCCTGTAGTTTCCATGTCTTGATTTTTTATATTAAATTAAATTAAATGTATTTGCTCACCGCACACACTGAACTCTAAATAACCTTATTGCGGCAAAATCACTATCTGAAAACCTTTGAATGCTTACAAATCCAGATTAAAACACAGGAGTGATTTTTAGGGTGATAGGTTATGGCGTTTTCCATTGGCATGCACTCGGCGAGTGCAAAGATGTCATTGTTGTCAACCTCCACTTAAATAACATCACAAAACTGAACAAATGAAAAGACAAGTGGCAATCCAGTGCGCACTAGTGCGAACTGAGTGCGGCCAATGGAAAATCCATTAGTAAGAATACCACAGCCACCCTGAAGAATACCACAGCCACCCTGCCATCAAGTGAGCGAGCCATGTGTTAAGTACTACCTGGGAACATTTCCATTTGAGTTGATTGATATATTACTAGGGCTGAGCGAGTACTCGAATTTTTGAGTACGAGTCAAGTTCATGGCGAGTTCGAACAAATTCGAGTTTCATTTATTTTGAACTCGAATATTTGAGTGTTGGTCAAAACAGCATTTTCATGTACCGACCAGTCAAAAGTTGTGTTTCCTCCGTTAGATGGCAGCATACGAAGCAAGTTCGTGATACACGACAGGTCAAACTCCTGACGTGAAACTCGTTAAGATTGGCCGGCTGAACTTTGCGAGATCTAATTGGAGCTAGACATGACGTCACTGGCCCAGGAATTATAGATTTTGACATCAACATCATTAACCTAAAGCTGATTTTTGGCACACATGTAGCATTTGTCATTCTTCAAACGTACAGAGAGTTCCTAAAAGCACAAACGCTTGCTTCCTCTGCTATAGTGCCAAAAAGGCATAAGTCACACCGTTACATAAAAATGCTTGTAAAACCTGAACCAACAGAGATATCTCTGTGGTTCTTGTCTCAAAATAATCGCGACTATGTACGCTTTGTGTTAAATATCCAAAACATATATTATTACCTTTTATATTAGTCACAATTACGAATAGTGCTGGTGCCTAACTCAATACTTCCAAGAATATCCCGTTAATCTTGTTTAGGTCGAGTTCACGAAAAATTATCAAGATATAACAAACATGCGGGTGGCTGTCTTGTGGAAGCAACTTTTTGATTTTTTACCGTGCGATGAAAGTTGACTGAGATATGACCAAAATGACAATTGTTTGCGCATCGGCACAAAAGCCAAATAGTCCGTGGAACAAGCTGCATCAACTATAAAAATATTTCAAAGCCGGAAACCAACACCAAAATTTAGGATCTGGTAAAAAACATATTTTAAAATGTTATTTTCACGTGGGACACGCTTGGTAGCAATAGGGGTAAGTGGGGTAAATAGGAACACTTTTAGAACTTTTCATCTTTGACTTACTGTAAAAAGTTGTACAATTGATTTTTTTGTGATTTTTTTTGTTGTACATTATTCTTTGCACTGTTGT
Organism: Sweltsa coloradensis; assembly: GCA_024449915.1. NCBI lineage: Eukaryota > Metazoa > Arthropoda > Insecta > Plecoptera > Chloroperlidae > Sweltsa > Sweltsa coloradensis. Next base: position 78,716 of record JAMZAV010003221.1, on the reverse strand, counting down.
TAGTGTAGAGAATAACTTGTATGTCATTTTCCTAAAGTCATGTACTAGGAAAAAATCAAATGTTAAAAGTGGTATTGTTCCTATTTACCCCGTCATTTTGGGGTAAATGGAAACAGACAACATTCTAGCTTATTGGTGTGAGGTAAAACAAAATATGGTAAATAGGAACAGACATATCTGATGTATAATTTCAAAAAAAAAAAAAAAAATTGGGTCAAAATGTTAAACACTGTGGATGCTATGTAAGAAAACAATATCTGATTATATTAAAACCGGAGCGGAGCGAAGCGCCACATTTGTGGCAAAAAATATTCTTAGTTGTTTTTGTGACAATAGGATTAATTTAGTGTTTATTATCAACCTTGCAAATAAGTACCGGTAAGTGGAAAAATTGGGAAGGGGGGATGAATTTAACTTTTCTAATCAAATTTTATCAACGATGGGAATATGGGGTAATTAGGAACGTACAAAGGAACGTAATCAATCTTATGGGAATATTGTGAATATAATGCACTGAGGTGATATTTTCCCTAGTGTCAGAAAAAATTGAGGAAAAAGCAGAAAAATGGCCTAAATGGCAATTACCTGGTCAACTACAATGGTCAAATAGAGATGGCTGTGAAGATCGAGAAAAGTTCCCATTTACCCCATAACCCATAGGTTAACTGTTTTGTTCCTATTTACCCCACTTGTTCCTAATTACCCCAAACCAGTATTCCTAATAACCCCCAACTGGAGGTGGTGTGGGGTAAATGGGAACAGGTGCTTAACAGCCATGATGGACTAAGATAAGCAAATACAAACAAATTGTTAAACCATGTACTAAATAGTTCTGGGGAACTTTTTGTATGTCAAACTCAAAATAGTTTTTTTGGGGTACTCTTTGGACATATTTTTTTTCTTAAGTTTTTTTGACTGTAACTTACATCAACTTTTTAGTGTAGGGTAGTTTTAAAAAAAATCAGAAAACTTTTAAATTAACATCAGAATAAGCTGATTTTTTTTATGTTGTTGAGAAAATAAAAAGGTTACATCTCAGAACAACATCAACAGAAAAATCTCATTTTCTTGTCATCTCTTTTCATCTACTATTTCTTGATTTTCTTCCCAGAACAAACCACTTGAACAAAGGCAAGCAACAGCAGCGTGACCGCAGGAAACTACGCGAGAAACGTCGCAGCACCGGAGTTGTGCACATGCCATCAACTGAGGTAGGTAGTAGGGATGGGACGTGTACATGTACTTGTGTAGGCCCTACATTACTTTTTTAAAAATTACACGTTGACTTACTGGTTCTGCAATTGACATTGTTCAGTCGTCGAGATTTCAATAATTTTATTTTGAATACGCACTCTTTCAATCAGCCTCCGACCCCCACTTACACCCTTTCGTTTTCCAGTCTCAGTCTCTCTCCACCCGCTTCGGCACTTACGCGTCTTGAGAGTTGAGTCCCTGACGCATGACTGTTTAGTGTTTAAATGATTTAACCTTAAAGGACGTTCTTTGATAAGATTGAATCGGGGGCGGGGAAGAAGTTTTAAATGCCGACCGTGCACGAATTAGCTGCTTCACATTTCAAGTAGGTACCACGGGAACTATGGTAAATCATCTGAAACATGTTCATGCAATGTAGTATTCAAATTCCATCTCCAGTCTTACTCCTAGTGAATCGAGGTTACAAAGGTAATGTATTTTTTTTTTTACAGCTGATAATACATGCTTAACCCATTGGAATAAGTACTTTAAAGAGTCATACTCGTCCATTTTTGGGGGGATCTTTTAAGGGGTGCAAACAAATACGCTTATACAAAGTTTTGGGGGAAAAAAATGCTCCCAAATTTTTTTAAAATTCATTCAAAATTTGCTCTTTAAATCTTATGAATTGCATGACTAGTATGAATTTTATGATCCAAAATCCAAAAGGTAGAAAGGAACAAAACAGAGAAATGTTAAAAGTATCAGTAATTTCAAAAAACGCTAACATGCTTAACTTTTAAACCGCATAAATGTTAGGGTACACATATGAAAAAAATAGTATCAGAATAAAAACACCTTTCCAGCCAAGTATAGAAATTAACTGTTTAAACTATTTAACTATTTAAAACTAATGGGCTACCTAAAATCCAAAATTTCCCATTTTTTTAATATTTAAAAGATTACAATTATCAGAAAAAAATTACAATTGCACATTGTACCCTAAGAACCTGAATTTCTTAAATAAATTAAATGGTACTCCAAAGGGTTAAAATCAAAATCAACAAAATTACATCTTTGATTGCCGATCTCACCGTTGGTAATGTTTTGCCTTTCAAACTAGTTGAAGACAATGATTAAAAAAAAATCAATTTCCTTGAACCTAAATACGTCATGCCTTCACAGAAGACCATAACTGCCGTAATCAAACGTAAATACGACACTATTCATAACCACTTGAAAAAGAAACCTGCCACCTCAGATAGCCTGTCCCAACCCTCAACAAATCAACTGGTATTACACTTGCATTGTGTAATATTCACTTGCAACGAGGTGGTACAGGCAGACCGGGGTGTAAAGCGAAGCCCCAGCCGCCGAAGGCTACTACACAAGTACTCTTCGTAGACTTCCTTGCTTTAACTTATAGATAAAAACTAAAACATTTAACGCTATTCGTTAATTTTCAGATATACCATGTTGACTTTGCAACACTTCTTTAGTTAATATTCACGTTCTTACAATTCCTGCATGATGACAATGTTAAGGAGCATCAAAACGTCATTATTTTATTTGTACACTTTGTAAATACTCAATTCTTAGGATATATTGGACAATGCTTGGTTTTAAAATGGTCTTGTTATTCTTCTAAATCAGTTTTGGAGGCTGTTTTTTAATTGGCTTTTTGCCAATCCGGTGGCCATGGTACGTGGGCTGTTGTGCTGCAATACCACCTTAACTGAGACCACCTACCAGTATATTCCATTTCACTACACTGGAGAAAAAAATCCGGAATGTTTTTTTTTGTTGTATTTTTGAGTGTTTGTCTACACGATTCCGGCTAAACCGATACTCCAATTGCGATAAAATTTTATGGAGGCTTTCGAAATCTCTGAACTTAGAACTGCCACGTTTTTTAGCGCAATCGAAAAATTATTTCTCATTAAAATCGCAATTTTACAATTTTTTTCGATTTTTAAAAAATTTCTTCGACTTATAACACCTACATGCTTTATCCGATTGTAATGAGTTTTTCACAAAACCTTAATTTTATGAATTAATATATTCCTGTGAAATTTGAGCGCAATCGAAAAATTATTTCTTATGAAAATCGCAATTTTAGGATTTTTTTAAAATTTTAAAACATTCTTCGACTTATTATACCTACATGCTTTATCCGATTGAAATGATTTTTTCACAGAACCTTAATTTTATGAATTAATATATGGGTGTGAAATTTGGGCGCAATCGAAAAATAATTTCTTATGAAAATCGCAATTTTACCCATTTTTCAAAATAAAAAAATTTCTTCGACTTATAACATCTACATTATTATTATTATTATTATTATTATTATTATTATTATTATTATTATTATTATTATTATTATTATTGATTCATAGCAGTTGTCGAAAACGTTTGCCCCGACTGGGGTTCGAACCCAGAACCTCCGGCTTAACGTGCCATAGCTCTACCGAGCTCTATTGAGCTACCGGGACCACAGAACAAACCTTTACTAAACTGCTATTATTATTATTACTATTATTATTATTGTTATTGTTATTGTTATTGTTATTGTTATTGTTATTATTATGATAAGATACAAATTTTACATTGATGACGAGATCTATGATGAGATCGCGTTTCACGAGGAGTTGATAATTGAAAATACGGACACAAAGGAGGAGTGCGGGAAAGTTACAATCAGCGTGAAACATGCCGGTAAAGACCAGCAATACTTTCAGGTTCGCTCAGCACAAGCAACAATCAACGGGAACATTAGTGTAGTGTCAAGATTATCAGTTGCGTTGACAGACATTTCGCCACGATCGAAGAGAGACAAAATGAGTACTCTACTACCTCTGGATTGGGAGAGTCAACTACCTTCCCTGTGAACAAATATTGTACATCGTCAAGACAAGGACATCTATCACGGTTCTGTGGTGCAGCACCATCTCGCACATAGACATCCAGTCTCTCCTGCTGCAAAAACCCAACCAAGTGATCCCATTCTCCGTCAAGTTCTAAAATCACAACGATTCGACGGAGTGCAAGATCCCTGTGAAGATACAGTTTCAGGACAAGAAACCTGACCATCTTAGTTCGATGACTATATCAAACTATGTCCAGAACCTCAAGCTGATCTTCTAATAATGATTATTGTAATTATGATTGTATTTATTGTTTTTAATCATGTATTTGTCTCTGAAAAAAATATTTTAATTGGATGAGCGTAGCGAGCGAAGCGAAGATTCCATTTCACTACACTGGAGAAAAAAATCCGGAATGTTTTTTTTTTCTTTCTTTCTGTATTTTTGTCTGTCTGTTAACACGATTCCGGCTAAACCGATACTCCGATTACGATGAAATTTCATGGAGGCCTTCGAAATCTCTGAACTTAGAACTGCCACGTTTTTTAGCGCAATCGGGAAATTTTTTCTCATAAAAAACGCAATTTTACGATTTTGTTCGATTTTTAAAAACTTTCTTCGACTCATAACACCTACATGCTTTATCCGATTGTTATGATTTTTTCACAGAACCTTAATTTCATGAATTAAGATATTCGTGCGAAATTTGAGCGTAATCGAAAAATTATTTCTCATGAAAATCGAAATTTTACGGGTTTTTTCTTTTTTAAAACAATTCTTTGACTTATTACACCTACATGCTTTATCCTATTGTAATTATTTTTTCACAGAACCTTAATTTCATGAATTAATATATTCGTGGTAAATTTGAGCGCAATCGAATATTTATTTCTTATGAAAATTGCAATTTTACGACTTTTTTCTTTTTTAAAAATTACGATTAATTAAAAAAAAGGTAAGTTATTTTTTTATTTTATTTTATTAAAAAAAAAATCTTCGACTAAGTAATGATTTTTTCACAGAACAACAGAACATCCGCGTAACACATGGCAGCTCAATGCACCAATTACGCTCATCCAACAACGCGGCGGGACTTAAGCGTTTTCCTAGTTAAAAGCATAGTTGTAGAAGAGAAACAGATAGGGCAGAGCCCCATAGAGTGGCATGCCTGTTTCACTTCTGTGAGCGCTTGATACTTAAAACTAAAAACTAATAAGATTACTTATCATAAATCAATACTACGTTACATTGAAATAGAAAAATACAATAGAATCAAAAATCAGAACTATGTTTCAATAAAATAGGAGACATTGACTACACATAGGGCCTAATTGGATGAGCGTAGCGAGCGAAGCGAAGATTCCATTTCACTACACTGGAGAAAAAAATCCGGAATGTTTTTTTTTTTCTTTCTTTTTTTTTTTTTTGTATTTTTGTGTGTTTGTTAACACGATTCCGGCTAAACCGATACTCCGATTGCGATGAAATTTTATGGAGGTCTTCGAAATCTCTGAACTTAGAACTGCCACGTTTTTGAGCGCAATCGGGAATTTTTTTCTTATAAAAAACGCAATTTTACGATTTTTTTTGATTTTTTAAAAATTTCTTCGACTTATAACACCTACACGCTTTATCCGATTGTAATGATTTTTTAACAGAACCTTAATTTTATGAATTTAGATATTCGTGTGAAATTTGAGCGTAATCGAAAAATTATTTTCTCATGAAAATCGAAATTTTACGTTTTTTTTTCTTTTTTAAAACAATTCTTTGACTTATAACACCTACATGCTTTATCCTATTGTAATGATTTTTTCACAGAACCTTAATTTCATCAATTTATATACTCGTGTTAAATTTGAGCGCAATCGAATAATTATTTCTTATGAAAATTGCAATTTTACGATTTTTTTTTTTTTTAAATTACGATTTATTAAAAAAATTAAGTAATTTTTTTATTTTATTTAATTTAATTTAAAAAAATCTTCGACTTAGCAATAATTTTTTCACAGAACAACAGAAAATCCGCGTTACACATGGCAGCTCAATGCACCAATTACGCTCATCCAACAACGCGGCGGGACTTAAGCGTTTTCCTAGTTATAAAATGACAAACATGGCATTATTTTGTCTAGATCGGTAGATACAACCTAAACTAATTAATAATCGAAAAACAGCTGTGAGAAATGAAAACCGTAGGTCAACTAATGCGGATTAAAACCAGTTTTTAAGTGTTAACAGTTGAATCACTGTCAAAATAAAGTTTTTATCCTATTCTTAAAATTAATATCATTTTTCACTTCTAGGGGTATTGAGTCCATAGTGTGACTGCACGGTAGTAGAAACCATTTTGATACGTTGATGTTCTAGCACGGGGAGGATTAAGAATGACACCTGTGTTCTGGCGATTGAGTTGTCTAGGGTGAATTGAAATTCTGTTGTATGGGTTGAGGTCTGTTTCACCAGTTAACATATTCCTTAGTAAAATGAGGTCAGCTTGTTTACAATAATTTTTAATTGAGGGGAGGTTTCATCGAGTTAGACGCTCAGTCGCACTGTCTGAGTAATTGTTCTTCATTAAAATTACCTTAGTTGCGCGGTTCTGAATTACTTCTAGTTTGTGCATATTTATTTGAGATGTAGGGTGCCAAGCAGGTAAGCCATAAGTAATGATTGGTCTAATTAAAGAGAGATATGCTGTCCTTATTGTTTTGGCTCTACTTTTCTTAAGGTTACGGTTGACGAAGCCTAGTAGCTTAGAGGCCCTATCTCTTACACTATCTGTGTGTTGATCCCACTTAAGGTCTGATGAGATGGTTATACCTAACAGTTTTATACTTTTTTCTTGAGTTAGAAAGTTTCCTGAAATGACATAGTTGGACAGAATCGGAGATTTGGATCTAGAAAATCTAATATACAGTAAGAACTCTCTTATCCGATCTCCGCTTATCCGATGTACCGTGTTAACCGAGCCGCCAAAAAAAAACAAAAAAAAAGTTTTAAATACGTAAATAAAACATAAAAATAATTACAGACGCCGCGGCATAGGCCTAGGCCTACTGCGTCGAGTTTAGGCCTAGACATACGTTTTTATTACGACATGTAGGCCTAATTATGTACGTGTGTTTGTGAGCTTGATTTACAAGCTATTAAATCATTTAGTATACCCTGTATGAAGTGAATCGTGTGTATTTTATGTTCCTTTATCCATTACATGTGTCATATATCATTTTACCACATCAGGCTATGCTACGAGAGCAAATAAACAAATGAACCGCGCCATCCGAGTTTTTCGCAAATCCGAGGTGCCCCCGGTCAGGGTCCACTAGATACCTAACAGCTGCTGTAAGGTGGGTCTTCGCTTGTACTTCCACAATGTATAAGCGCCATCTTAGTTCCCTAAGTCAAGGCTTACTTGATAATGTGTCTACTGAGTGCAAGAACACATTATCCAATGGACCTTACAGAGTTCCCTAAGTCAAGGCCTACTTGATAATGTGTCTACTGAGTGCGCAAACACATTATCAAATGGACCTTACAGAGATTTTGTAAACAAATAGCAGACTGCAGCTGGACGTCAATTTCAAAAGTCGGTTGTACATTTGAATGCAATAAATACATAAATAGGCTACCACCTATATAATCTTTGATTCTTATGTTGGCAGGTAACATTATGATGTAAATAATTTTCATATCTTTCAACTTCATATGTCAATTTTCATTTGCATAATGGATATAAGGACCCGAGGCAAACTGTCCAGATACCGGTAGGCATAAGGCCTATTAGCTTTGATGTGGTTGGTAAGATAAAGATGAGTCCAAGCCATAGGCCTACTTGCACCATGTAGGCCTATAAACCAAAACCTCATGAGGCAAACTTGAACTTGAATCTGATCTTTCTAGGGCCTAGCCCTAGGGCTAAGAACGCGAGACCTAAGCTCTACGACGACTTCTACAAGGTCTAGGCCTTTGTCTATGAAAAAAAACACACAAAGTCAAAGACGAGGGCCTCTTTTATCGTGGAGTTGTAACTACGGGTACATTCTAAACACAAATGTAGGCCTAATATCAATGATAATATTGATAATAATCTACAATGCCCAATCTTTGCTGTCCATGATCTGTCAAAACAAAACAAAAACAAAAACATATCACATTCTGCTACGAATAATATTACAGAGCGTGTTCGGAGCGCTCCAGATTATTTTTAAAACACATGCAGGGAACTAAGATGGCGGTTTGTTTACATCAGGTGAGAAGACCCAGCTTACAGCAGCTTAGCATAAGTATCTAGTGGACCCTGCCCCCGGTCTCATCCAACTCGGATAAGAGAGTTCTTACTGTATTGCGATTTGCTGGCGTTCAGGTGCATACTATTCAAAGCACACCATTTTTCAAGTGCAGATAAGTCAGCCTGTAGTGAATTTACATCATCTATCCCTGAAATCGGTCTAAACAAGGTAGTATCATCTGCATATACTGGGCTACTTGGGAAGTCACATGTTGAGGTAGGTCCAAAAAGAATATTGCAAACAGAAGAGGGCCAATAACAGAACCTTGAGTTACCCCTGAAGTGACTTCCACAGTGGCTGATTGGGAACCATTAAAGATAACCGATTGTCTCCTGTGAGATAGAAACGATTGGATCCAGCCTAAAGCACTAGCTTCAACTTTGTACCCCTTTAATTTTGCTAACAATCTTTTGTGGGGAATTTGGTCAAATGCTTTAGCCCAATCTAAAGTTATGCAATCTACCTGTTTCACAAAAGACATCTCCAGCGAATTCAGCCACTGGTCAATCACTTCAGTCAGGAGTGTAACGCAAGATTATTTGTTTTAAAATGATTGAATAAATGCTTAGTAACCAGTTTCTCCATCACTTTACACACTAACGAAGTCTTGCTTTATCCGATTGTAATGATATTTTCACAGAACCTCAATTTTATGAATTTATATATTTGTGTAAAATTTGAGTGCAATCGAAAAATAATTTCTCATGAAAATCGCAATTTTACACTTTTTTCGTTTAAAAAAACATACGCTCATCCAACAAAGCGACTGAAAAAGCGTTTGCGAAGCTTCCTAGTATGAAAGAATGGACAATTTTAATTTATCCCAGTTCCAATTTGCATCTTCATCTTGTAAATCCGCAAAATTCCTAATTTGAGGTGCAAGAGCAAAAAAGATTTTTATTGTCGGCTGTAAATCCGCAAAATTCCTAATTTGAGGTGCAAGTGCAAAAAAAGATTTTTATTGTCAGCTGAGTGATTCTAAAGTTTTACCTTCAATTCTCTGTGTAGCCTAGAATCGAGTAAATTTATACAATACATATAATGTAATTAAAACTATGCCGCTTCGTGAAAGCTTTTTCCAGTCACATTGATGAATGAGCTTTTTTTACAAATATTTCTGTCCAATACCGTATTGGACCGAATATAGCATGATCTCAAATATAACACGACCCCCAATTTTTCAGAATCATTTTAAGAAAAAAGAAAAATCAAAGAAAATTTAAAATGTACAAGAAACATTTTTTATTTACAATGCAATGAATGAATAGACTAAAGTTTCATTCTTACAACAAAACATTTTAAACAATGTTAGGGTTTAGTCCTATGTTTTTTTACAGGGTAGGGCCAAGCACAAGCTCACATAGGCCAACCACAGTTCACCAGTCTAATTGAGGGACTATAAATCGATCATTGTGACCTAGAATCGATTCGCGATTGAATCCCAAGAAAAAACTTTAATTCTACGCACAGTTATTTTGGTGGTCATTTTCCGCGGAACCCGTGAACCGTGATACGCGGCGATATTCCCGCGGTCTTTTGCCGCGGAGCCCGTGATGACGTCACCCGCCCGCCCCACGGGATCAGCTGGCGTCTAGTGGGTGGGTGGGGCGATGCGCAGCAGCCGATGAGCGGGAGTTGTATTGCGGGTGGCCTATGTTCAGGCGCTATTTCAAATGCAAGAGCGCGAAAATAACGCGAGTGCTGTTTTAGAGATAGTATTTTCGGAAAAAAACATTGCGCTATATTCGGTCCGATACGGTAATTACTACGTTTTTAGTATAAGTGGGATCTCATTACTTTTTCAAGTTCTATTACAAAATTATTTTTGTTAAATTAGGATAATTTTTATAAAGAAGTATTAATTGCTATGGTAATACTAATTAACAAATAACAATAGAATGTAAAATATCTCATGGCCCAAAGACATGCTTGTTGTATGCATTAAAAGTAATTGTTGTCAAGTTTCTATAGTTACTTGTTATACACAATATGTAAAATGCTATTAAAACCTTTATGGTCAGTTCACATAAAGTCGTAGTCGTAGTCGTAGTCCTAGTCCTAGTCGTAAGAAGCAGATGAAACATATGAAACACATGTTATTGTTCACACACGGTCACAAGGTTTAGTTTTATGGTTTGTCGTAGTCGTAGTCATAGCAAAGCTGAAAATGTTCATCTTCTAGACTAAACAAAAATTCTACGACTAGCGAATCAGAGATCGAAACATCACTTGCAACAAAGCAAACAACAAAACAACAAACCATGACGACTACTAAACCTTACGACTAGGACTAAACCATACGACTACGACTAAACCTTACGACTTTATATGAACTGGGCATTATATCTATGAATTATGGCTAACTTTTTCAAATTATTCTTTCAAAAGGCAATACGTACATCACCATAACCTTAATGTCCATTTGAAAAATGAACGTTGTAGCCCCACCCATTTGGTAAGAATCGACTCCTGTAACGCACGCGCCTGTAAAATGCTTATTTTAAAACCTTTATTTGATATTTCTATGAATTCTGGCTAACTTTGTCAACTTTTTCTTTCAAAAGGCAAAACATCACCATAACCTTAATGTTCATGTGAAATATAAACGTTGTAGGCCCACCCGTTTGGTAAGAATCGGCTCCTGTAACACACACACCTGTAAAATGCTTATTTTAAAACCTTTATTTCTATGGATTCTTGGGTTTGTAATTTAAGCAAGAATTATTATTTATTATTGTAGTCAACCGGCAACAGCACAGGAGAGGATGAGAACGAGACCCAGGCAGCTAACGCTGAAACTCGTCGTAACACTCACCACAATGAGCATTTGGATGGAGCAGAGGTAAGTAGTATATAGGTAGGCGGCCGACTTGAACAATCTTGGGCACAAGTTTAAACCTTATGAGTTGCGTTCCCAACTTTTGTGTTGTTCACTTCACCGTTTAGAAACTATTATAGCTTGTTTTCAGAAAGTCAAAGAAGGCTCGACCTCTATGCTTTTCTGCTTTTCTTATTTGTTAGCTTAACTGTTAACATTTGATAATTACTAATTGTGTAATTATTATTCAAGAAATACTGCCCTACATTAGGCCCTTAAATGTCATACCTAGATGCATAGGCCCCTATGTGGCTCATTGGTCTTGTGGTTAGCATCTCTGCTTCCAATGCAGAAGGTCCAGGGTTCGATTCCCGATATAGACAGAAAGTTTTAAACTTCTGATTTGAACTTAAGTCCATCAGTTCTTGGGGTAGGAAATTGTAAACGGTGACTTTGGAGCCGTCCTAGCAACAAGGCACATAATAAGTTCAAAGTTGTTCTGCATGAATCGGCCTTGTTGATTCTGGCGTTGATCTGTGGGTGTTCGCACTGTCCATACCACTGATTGCTTTTCCTGTTAAAAAAATATCAATCTTTGGTTAAATATCGCTCACTCGTCGATTGCGTCAAGGCCAACAGGGTTGGCTGTCTCTCACTGAAAATCAGTTAAATGAATGAGTGGGTAGACTCTAAATACAAATTTACTTATTTATAGTCCTAAGGAGTTAGGCCCTCCAAAACACCAACCTGGAAACATTGATTCATTCATCATTGACTGCCAGCCAGCCATTACTATGACAGTACGCATCACTAGAATGCAAGATTATCCGTCGAATTGCTCGACTCCCACAATGGGCAAGAAATGAAGATGCCAACAAACTTATACAGGCTCATCAGACCATCTCTGGCTGTATTCATCACCTTAATTTAAAATAGTAATAACCAATACTCATTTCCAACTATGTTGGTTTGAGTCATGTTCTTCAACCGATACTAGGGCACAAAATTATTTTTTGCCGAGGTTGTCGGCCTTGGCGTTTCTTCATCATCACCATCATCTTCATTTCGGTCCTCATCCTGCATCTGCTTTGATCCACCATTTAAAATATTTTGAAAAAATATTTACTGATAGTACAAGTCATAATGATTTATTATTACTGTTGAGATGGTATAGAGTAAAGGCATATGAAACGAATGGGGGAAAATAGGATACCCAAGAAAATGTATGAAAGAAGGATTGAAGAAGGAAGAAGAAGACGTGGTAGACCAAGGAAGAGATGGAAGGACACCATAACCATAGCAGGAGACTTGGAGGCACGAGGAGAGAGCTGCGAAGATGTGGAGAGATACGATTGTGGGACGATAGAAAGAAGTGTAGAAATTTGGTTGCTAAACCCAAGCTGACCCTGCCAGAAGCAGGAAACGGCAATGGATAATGATGATGACTTATTATAGACATAATCTCTCGTCAATCGTCATATTCCTGAATCTCGCAGACCTAAATAATAAGCAAGATTTATTTTCAAAATATTTTTTCAAGTATCCATTACCATTCGATACAGTTCCTTAACTTAATCCACATTTTCTTTTTCATACAAAGTAATTATTTCAATTATGATGATTGATTGTGAATAGGGCTGTGAAAGAGTACTCACCTGTTGATATTAACCCTGTATTGAAATGAGCCGTAGGATACTCGTTTGAATGTTTTTAGCTCAAAATTCTGCTCAATTACTGCCACCACTGGTCAGTATTTAACTCGTCAGCGCGCAGCGGTGACAGTAAGTGATTCGCGCTCGAGTTTTGTTGGTGTTGAGCTCAAGTGAAAGATGTTACGTTACGTTAAGAGGGCCAATGGATCCCTAGCCACTGCAAGATCATGGGGAATGAAAAGGCAGAATTCTTGGCAAAAAGTGCCACAAAAGCACCGCAACCACCAGCAGCGCCTCTCTCCTTCAAAAATGTCAAAACTAAGATCAAATCAACCACAAAAAAGATCTTTATGAACACCACACAAGAGACTTCACAACTAAAGAACTGGTGGACCGAGATCAAGAAAGGGTCAGACAAAGACTGGTCAAGAAAGACGGCCACCGCCCATTTCCGGCTTCCAACCGATCACGACGTCTTGCAACACCACCTGCACCGTTTTAACATTACCAACGAACCGGCCACCTGTAAACTTTGTAATTTAGAAGACCAAGACAGAGCGCATCTCTTTAGATGCGCCGCCCTCAAGAGTGACATTGACTCCCTACCCGATGAACTGAGCAGGATAGAAAAGGAGGCAGTCTTATATTGGATAGCAAGACAGAAGAATGGCTGAAGAGGCCAACTTTGCACAAGAAAGAAAAAAAACTTACCAACACTAGAAATATTTTGATTTTCTTCCACTTGCTTAGGCCTATTTTTCAACATAAAAGTTTGTAATTTTGGGTACCCGGGGAAGCATTTTCACTAATTTGCACAGCCCTAATTGTGAATTATACCTTTTTTAGTAGGTGCTATTCAATGTGAAATTTACATCAATTTTGAAATTGTTGATATTAAACTTATAACCATAGGCTAAAGAGTGTATACACAATTCCATAACCCTACACTGGCCGACCGGTTCTGTCATGGGACAAGTAAATTACAATACATCGAAATGTTACGAATTATTGCCTGTAGGTCATTTGAAAATTGCAGGCTCATAATTACTTTTTTTAATTTTTCAGGGGAAAATCACACATAAAGTGTACACTCCAAGGCGGAATAAGAGGTAAGTGTTAAGTGTTAAGTGCTTCAGTTCAGTACTTTAGGGCTGCCTAGGCCAACATAACTTCATTTTTCAACAAACATTTCTGTCAACATGTAGGACTTGATTTTTTTAAACTTACTTGCTCCCTGGGCAAGTGAACACAATTTTTACTGTCTGACCTCATTGGTCAGGACCCTTATTCGATAACTATATAGTAGCTATATATATATAGTAGCACGGTGAAAGGTGTTATGAAATAACGGTGAATATTCAGAGATAACAGTGAATTTAATTGATATTTAAAGATATACATAAACACAAATAGCAAACAGACATTTGTGACAGGTTAAGTAAATTAGTGACTTATCTAGTCACTTCATGTTGTATAGCTCATAAATCTAGCACTTGGTGGCTATTCGACCGCGTTTTTCTATTTTCCCAAATATGCAACCAATAGTCCAGTTTAGAATAGAATTTCCGTTTGCATTGTGTTGAGACAAAAATTTTATGATTGATTATTGTAGAGGGTTACTAGTAGATGAGAAATTGGGAGTATATATTTTTTCTAAGTTGGGTTCTTGGAGCCAAATATGGATTTTGTGATTTTTATACTTTTGGCGATAACTTCTCAGAAATGGGTCTAAACGAAAAATTTCAAATTTCATTTTTCTTTACGAATTCAATTGAAATCTGACAACATTAGTTAAATTTGTGTATTTGGTGAAATGTACAGTCAGTACCAAAAATTCAGATACTATGTGTTTATTTTACAAATTACGACCTGTACCGTCTTAGAATTTTTTTTGCGAATTAATCATTTGCGATCGTAATGTTTTAAATTGAAAAACAAATTAATTAAGTGGTTTGCGGTTTTTGTATCTTTTAAACTATGGTAAATAACGGAGGTTCAGGAATGGTTTTGATTTTGATCTCTGCGATTTTATGCTGTTAAATCGAGTTTGCCATGTTGTTTTAGAAGGTTGATATTGTTCAAGAAGGTGGTGGGACTTTAGTAGATTAGAGTTATGGTTGAATCATGATTGAATTAAAAAAATATTTTGCACATTTTTACATGAATACTCAACTAAACACCTAGTAAGACTTAAATATTCCACTCCTAGGCTTGTGAGATGTGAGTTTGTGTGGCAGATATGGGTAGCATTATAATAATGAACATCATTTCGTATAATTCTGATGCATTGATGCAAACACTTTGAGCAGCTGTTTATACACATAATATTACTAAGTTGCGTTGCGATTTCTCTTAACAGTTGCATTGGTGGATGAACGTTTTCGGCCAAAATAGCCATAATAGCTTATGTTATTGGCATTGATACCGAATGTAGATTGTAGAATGATGTTTTGAAACATGTATTAAGTAGATACCATTAAACGTGTCTCTATGGTTAGTCAATTCTAATTCTAATTCAATTCTAATTTTTAATTCAAAATCAATTAATTTAATAGAAATACGCATACCGGTACTGGATAGCATAGATTTATTCTTTATTAACGTAAGTGGGAAATTTGATAACGTTGTTATAAACCGTTTGAAACCTGAAAAAAAAAAACAGAAAGCTGAGTGCCTAACTCGTCACCGCGCCAGTCTCAGCGACTCCCTTTAAAAGTATCCGAATGTCAACCTTCTATGTTCTTGAATGAAATTTGTACAAGTATGTCACATAAAAATCGCACTCTATTTTTTTTTTCGTTTTACAGAACTGCCATCGCTTTCTTAATCTTATTCAAAACTTACAGACATTTTCAGAAAATAAAATATGTAACGGTAAACTCGCACACTTTCTTATTAAAATTAAAGTGATTTTCACAAAAACGTCACTTTAAAGGGTCTATTTACCTTAAAAAAAAAAAAATCGCCATATAATCTAGAGCATAATACTTCACTCACATGACCGTTGAAAAAATTTGTAACTGTGATTTTACTTTTTTTTATACTGAAATTTGTGAAATTTTGCATTTTAGTGAATTTCTTAAATTGGCTTCAACATGCTTATTTTTTGGTTTTTCATAGATAATATAGCATTGGTTGCATAGTACCAATCTAAAATTGGCATTTGGAAAATTGTGTTTTGAAAATTCCCACTCGAACACCGAAGTTAAGCAGAATCGGGCGTGTTCATAGGTAGAGTGGGCGACCGCTCTACCCTGAAACTCGCGTTTACCGCTGGTTAGAGCAGATGGAGGGTTCGAAAGCTAGTGTAACGGCTTCGTTCTCCTCGACGTCTGCTCGGCAGTCCAGCTTAGTGGAGGAACCTACATGACTGTCAAAGTTATACCGTCCTTTCGGATGGGACATTAAGCCGTTGGTCTCCTTGGTACTTTTCGAAAGGAGTAGGCTACGTGCGGGTACCGGGTTTCCCCTCCTCCCTTCTGTTCATACCTCATCCTCATCTATCACCACTTATCGTCTCGATCAGCCAAAGTGCATAAATATGAGACATTAAACAATATCCAATCAATCAATCAATTTAGTGCACCATGTAATTTTGTTGCTAACTAAAATTAAACAATCTAGGGCGACGGTCGTTCGCCCGCAGCCAAGCGCACGCGACTGCTAGTAGGCGACGATAACTCGGCCCTGTTTACAGCTACCCGAGTTGGAGGGTTTTCAGCTATCTGCACACGCCGTCCCGAAAGATTTACAATCTTGAAACTCAGTATATGACCTGATATGTGGTCCATGACATACCAAAAAAAAAATCAGCCCGATCCGATAACCCGTTCTGTGTTAAAAAAGTATGTAAAAATCGATGAAAATCTTTTGGGCTGGTTGGTTGGTTGGTTGGTTGGTTGGTTGGGGGGGGGATTCTGCCATAGAGGAATAAGAGCCTACAGAGAAAACGATACATCTTAGAACTATGAAACTTGGACCACACTTAGATGTATCTCAGACTCACAAACTTCCGCCGAGAGACAAGCAATATTCCAACCCAAACCCCCCCTAAATCATCCCCTAAAATTAAAATAATTCATAGCTCTAACCCAAAATTGAATTTTTATTCAAATTAGTTATTAAAATTGTGTTCTTAAGTGTTTTAATCCAATCGGCCTATTCTCATTATATAAACCACATTTTGTCAACCCCCATCCCTAATAGTTTATATTATTTTTATCTTGATTTCCAGCTTTCACCACAAAGGCATCTTATGAGTTATCATAATGAAATTTGACATGATGGTACATAATAATATAAAAAGTAATCCGGCGAGAGGCAAGCAATATTCCACCCTCAACACCCCCTAAAATTGAAATAATTCATAGCTCTAATCTAAAATTGATGTTTTATTCAAATTAGTTGTTAAAATTATGTTCTAATGTTTTTAACCCAATCGGCCTGTTCTTATTTCCTTAACCACATTTTTCAACCCCCATCCCTTATAGTTTATATTATTTTTACCTTGATTTCCAGCATTCACCATGAAGGCACCTAATGAGTTATCAGCATGAAATTTGGCATGATGGTACATACTAATATAAAAATTAATTCACCGAGAGGCAAGCGATATTCCACCCCCAACACCCCCTAAATCATCCCCTAAAATTGGAATAATTCATAGCTCTAACCCTAAAATTGAATTTTTATTCAAATTAGTAGTTATGTTTTAATGTGTTTTAACCCAATCGGCCTATTCTCATTTCCTTAACCATAATTTTTCAACCCCCATCCCTAATAGTTTATAATATTTTTACCTTGATTTCCAGCATTCACCATGAAGGCACCTAATGAGTTATCAGCATGAAATTTGGCATGATGGTACATACTAATATGAAAAATAATTCGCCAAGAGGCAAGCAATATTCCACCCCCAACACCCCCTAAAATTGGAATAATTCATAGCTCTAACTTAAAATTGAATTTTTATTCAAATTCTTATTCCCAATCAGCCTATTCTCATTTCCTAAACCACATTTTTTCAACCCCCATCCCTAATAGTTTATTTTATTTTTACCTTGATTTCCAGCATTCACCATGAAGGCACCGAATGAGTTATCAGCATGAAATTTGGCATGATGGTACATAATAACATGAAACATAATAATCCGCCAGGAGGCAAGCGATATTTCACCCCCACTGTTCCCTACCACCCTTAACTTTAAGAAAAACTTTAGGTCATATTTTATACAATTTTAATATTTTAATTGCTGATTAAAATTATATGTCAATGTGTTATATTCCGGTCAACAAATCATTCAACCATAGGTCAACCATAGGAAATTTAATAAAAACATTGTATATTGCCAACTACAGATTGTAAACAAAAACAAAAGATGGTAGCTTTTGTTTCTAGACAATCTGTTTTAAAAGGCACTGTATCCACTTTTACACTTATTTCACGTATTTCACGCCTTGATATGAAACAAACAACAAAAAGTTGTGATATCCCCCCAAAATACAAAAATTTGTAAAAAAAAAAAAAAAAAACGGCAGCCAAGCTCTCCTTCCAAAGTCTTCGGCTGTGAATGCTGTAAGATATTGAAGTTGAGCCAAGCATTTCATTCTTTCTCCCTAGTTTTGCATTGAAAAGAAGTAAGATCATTTCGCCTGTTGACGAGCGCCAAGCCAACCATTTTTGTGGTAAAAAAAGTAAAAATTTTTAACTCAAAATCATAAAAAAAATTACTTGGCTATTGATTTTGGAACGAGGACTCTAAAAAGTCAATGGCCAAGTAATTTTTTTATGATTTTGAGTTAAAAATTTTTACTTTTTTTACCACGAAAATGGTTGGCTTGGCGCTCGTCAACAGGCGAAATGATCTTACTTCTTTTCAATGCGAAACTAGGGAGAAAGAATGAAATGCTTGGCTCAACTTCTATATCTTACAGCATTCACAGCCGAAGACTTTGGAGGGAGAGCTTGGCTGCGTTTTTTTTTTACAAATTTTTGTATTTTGGGGGGATAGCTTCTTCTTAACACTAGTTGGAAATTTTAACTCTTGCACATGGTACTTTCATTGTTGATAAGAATTGACTAACCATAGAGACACATTTAATGGTATCTACTTAATACATGTTTCAAAACATCATTCTACATTCGGTATCATTGCCAATAACATAGGCTATTATGGCTATTTTGGCCGAAAACGCTCATCCACTAGAGAGAGAGAGAGAGAAATCGCGACGCAACTTAGTAATATTATGTGTATAAACAGCTGCTCAAAGTGTTTGCATCAATGCATCAGAATTATACGAAATGATGTTCATTATTATAATGCTACCCATATCTGCCACACAAACTCACATCTCACAAGCCTAGGAGTGGAATATTTAAGTCTTACTAGGTGTTTAGTTGAGTATTCATGTAAAAATGTGCAAAATATTTTTTTAATTCAATCATGATTCAACCATAACTCTAATCTACTAAAGTCCCACCGCCTTCTTGAACAATATCAACCTTCTAAAACAACATGGCAAACTCGATTTAACAGCATAAAATTGCAGAGATCAAAATCAAAACCATTCCTGAACCTCCGTTATTTACCATAGTTTAAAAGATACAAAAACCGCAAACCACTTAATTAATTTGTTTTTCAATTTAAAACATTACGATTGCAAATGATTAATTCGCAAAAAAAATTCTAAGACGGTACAGGTCATACTTTGTAAAATAAACACATGGTATCTGAATTTTTGGTACTGACTGTACATTTCAACAAAAACACAAATTTAACTAATGTTATCAGATTTCAATTGCATTCGTAAAGAAAAATGCAATTTGAAATTTTTCGTTTAGACCCATTTCCGAGAAGTTATCGCCAAAAGTATAAAAATCACAAAATCCATGTTTGGCTCCAAGAACCCAACTCAGAAAAAATATATACTTGCGATTTCTCATCTACTAGTGACCCTCAACAATAATCAATCATAAAATTATTGTCTCAACACAATGCAAACGGAAATTCGATTCTAAACTGGACTACAAGTCAAAATAAAGTAAATTGCTTTGAAACCTGGCTCTTTTAGTAAATCAAAACTAAGGCTGGGCTATGACATAAAGTTTAATTATCGATATTACACAAAAATTTCGATATCGATATCGATATATCGAAAGCAATACACGTATTTTAATATCCCCTCCCCCTTAGCAGTTTGCAGTGAAATAAAAACAAAGTATTTTCTAAACCATTGTATTTATTGATTAATTACACTTAGGCCCGATTCCACCAAGTCTTAAACTCGAGTTTAAATTTTTTAAACCTCGGTTAGCTTGAAAATGCGTTCCACCAGAACTAAACTCGAGTTTAAACCGAGCTTAAACTTAACCCTACCTGGGGTGCGGTTTAACAACTTAAACTGGACTCACCGCCAGTACGATATTCGATTCCACATATAACAAGCTGTGATTTTGACGATGTGACGATGTGGAATCGGTTTTATTATTTTCTATTACGTCTTTATACCTGTTTATACGTGTTTATACTGTTCATCAACTTGTAACAGCAAGATTTTCTCACTCTCCGAGTAGTTAGTACCACGCGAACGTATTTTCATTTTTCATAGGTTATGTTGTCAGTGTGTCATCACTGTCTTGTTCAACAGCTGACCGTGGAGACAAAATCACGTGACTTTTGAAGAACCAATCACAGACATCCTTACAAAATAAACTCCGCTTAGCTAAACGGAGGTGAATAAAATGTGGTGGAATGGGCCATGGTTTAAACTGAAGTTTAAAGATAAGCGGAGCTTAGTTAAACTCGAGTTTAGCATCCATTTGGTGGAAACGGGCCTTAGGTGGTTATTAACTTATTTAACTTTTAATGAAGGGTATTTTTGTTATAATAATGAAGGACTTAGTATGTAGAAAAAGTTTTCCTTCCTTCTTTGGCTTCAAGAACACTCAACATCGTGATAAGTGCAAGGTCCTGGGCTCACGGGTGATGTCACTGTGAAAGGCGGCGCGGCAATTGGCCACTTGCGCAGGCGCTGCGTGGATCGGTCAGAGTGGAGTCGAGTGTCTAGTCAAAAGCATACAGTCGGGTCTTGTAAAACATGAATCAATCACTCAAATAACTAAAAAGTAAAAACTCATAAATAAAAACAGTACTTACCACAACTTGAAGTCCTTGAGATGAGTTATTGTCAAGCTTGCTCGCGTGCTGTTTATTACGTGTCCACACGCTCCCACGGTCCACGGAACACTTCACACTTCAAAGATAACGAACGATAAACAGAATGCCTCAACTGCTGTGAATGTGGCAGCCAGCCAACTCAGAGAACACGTGTCACAGGCGAAGGCCTAGCAACTGATCTGGCGGGAGGGGAAGAGAGGGGGACTTGCTCGAGTTGCACACGGCCGGCCGGCTGGTTATGCGCGCACAGCGGGTGAAGGGGGGACGGACAAGTGTAGCGACGAGTGGTAAGGGGAGGAGATGAAAGGTGATGAGAACAAAAGTTTTAAAGTTATAATATTTTTTCACATGCAAATGAAACGTGGAACATTAGAAATCAAAACTTGATTTTTGAAAAAAAAAAAAATTGACTTTTATTTTATTTTTAGTTTAATTACTTTTTTCGATATTTTTTCGATATTCAACCAAATATCGATTTCGAAAAAATCGACTCATATCGATATCGTATCGAAATATCGATTTCTTTGCCCAGCCCTAATCAAAACTATTTTTTCCAAATTTTTCTGATCGGGTACACGGCTAATATCGCCACTTCAAAATAATTTCAAACATCAATTTGCCAAAGCACACCATTCAACGTAGGTAGTTGTGTTTTTGCAACATTAATTTTTTCAACTGCTTTTCTATAGGCTGACTGAGAGAATAATATATTTTTAAACAATTGTCTTTCCTGCAAATATTTTGGTTTGGCGGCACAAATCGGTACAAAATACCGCAAAACTAAAAAATTTGCACTAGAAACAAAAGTAAAAAAAAACTTTTCTCTCAGTCAGCCTCTAGAAAACCAGTTGGAAAATTAATGTCACAAAAACACAACTACCTACGTTGAATGGTGTGCTTGGGCGAATTGAAGTTTTAAATTATTTTTAAGTGGAGATATTTGCCGTGTGCCCGGTCAGAATTTAAAAAAAATATATAGTTTTGACTTTTGATTTTCTAATAGAGCCATGTTTCAAAGCCATTCACTATATTTTTTGGTAGCATATTTTGGAAAATGGAAAAACGCAGTCGAATAGCCTTAAACGGACTATGGCACAATTGTAACACTCCCACTTGCCATAGTCTTAATTCACAAGAGTCCCAGATTCTTCACACACCATGCGTACTTTGCAGGGGGCAAGCTATTGGTCATGTTGCCATGTCTGCTATTTCTTCTGCGGGTAGGTATTTCATAGAAATCTGTCCCTTTTGCACCATCTCCCTGACAAAATGATACTACCATATGATAGCCGTAGGCGTCGAAAGCAATATTGTTCATACAGCATTTAGAACCATTGAATATGGATGGTAAAAGAACCAGTTTAGAACCGGATATCCAGGCAGTGATAAAAAGTGTCTTTGTGAAGATCACCTCTCATCCAGTTTAAAATTGTACTACTCAATGTTATCCCTTGATTTTTTATAATAGTGCATTACCTAATTGAAATTGTGCACAAACACTTGGAAGTCTTATTTTGTGTGTTAGCCCATCGGACTTGGAAGCCGACGATGAAGACAACCAGGAGTTTGACTCTCTGAACCAATCAGATTCTACGGTGAGTAGCCTGGTCCCCGCACCAGAGCTTCCGAGCAGACCTCGTCCCGGAACACCCACAGGAGACAACCCTGAAGTGGTATGTACCAAGTTTTACCATCAACATGTTGAATCGCAGTCTATTGTCTTTTCTTAGGGTTACCATACGTCCCGGATTTTCCGGGACAGTCCCGTTTTTCTTGTTGCTGTCCCGGTGTCCCGAAAAACATTTTCGGGACGCCAAATTGTCCCGGAAATCGAAAATCCAATTCCAAATTGCCGTAGCAAATTTCTGCTTTCAAATATTTCGCGGCACCGACGGCGGCTGGGCCGGGACGCGGGGATGCGCAATGTAACCAATAATGTTGTCATTGAGTCGAGCTCAAGGCCAGGGCAGCGGGCGGCGACAGTACGTACAGTGTCAACCCACTAGTAGGCTAGTCCAGTCGTTGTCAATGATTCACTGCACAGTCTGCAGTCACCGTTGTGTAATCAGTGAGTGTTGATTTCGCGTTGTGACTTGTGACATTGCTTAGCTTACAGACTGTGCCAGTGGTGTGCGTGTGTGGCAAAATACAATGGCCAAACGCAAGTGTCGTTTTTCAGACAAACTGAAAGACGAATATCCGTTCTTGTCTAGAAATACGCAAATCGAAGGAAAAGTTGATTGTTCTGTGTGCCTTGGTGTGTTTGGGGTATAGCATGGTGGACGTTCAGACATTTTAGATCATTTAAAAATTGTCCCGACACTCTCAGATCTCACTACAGGCAATCTTGGGGGAAAAAAAGGCCCAAAAAATGTTTGCCTCCGCCGGCTGGGGCTTCGCCCCAGACCCCGGGTAGCCCACGCAAGTCCATACACAACGAAAGTACATGTGTCCCGGATTTTACTTTCAGAATTATGGTAACCCTATCTTTTCTGTCACAATGACATTGAAAATTAAGTGTTGTTGTTGTTTTCTTATGCCCGCAACTACTTTATAAAGTCATCATGCGTCTAGCCGCCCAGTAGAGACATGCCTCCCTCTCATTCCTATCCATGCCCTCTGGCATTTCGTCTTGTCACTTTCTTCAGTCCAGTGCATACGTGTAAGTGTCGTCTGTCTTGCACTCCGTCGTTACACAATCTGCATACATCGGATTCGATTATTCTGAATCTATGGAGATGTTTTGCCAGCAGGTCATCCCCCGTCTCCAAGGGGAAACTTTCCCCTGTTTTATCTTCCTTTTGTATGTTAAGTTCTCTTCTTGTTAGCAAAAAGCCTCCCAGCTTTTATCCTTTGACTCCTCTTTCCATCTTTCTTTTACTTCATTGTTGTGGGCTGATTTGAGATGTGATTTTATTGCACTGTAGGACACGGGTTTTGCAATTTGTTCCTTCTTACTTCCCATCTTTGCTAGGAAGCAGCTTTTTAAAGCTTTTTAAACCGAGGAGAATGTTTTTACTTTTTACGGGTTTTTAACTGTCTAATTTCATATAAAAACTAAAAAGGCAACACATTGGACTCTTAGGGGTACACTCTTACTAGGGGTGTGCGAATATTCGAAATTATTGAAGCGTTCGCGCAAAATTTACTATTAATATTCAATTCAAAACTCGAGTAGTAAGTATTCGAATTTTCCAAAAAAAATAAAAAATATTGAAACGTGGGCGTTTTGAGGGGCAAACGCCCGTGTAAGATCCCGACCAAGGCTCTCGTTCTCACAGATGATGAAGAAGAAGCAGGCCTTTTGCCCCAAAAAAACTGAACATGTCCACTTCCAAGTTTTACAGCAAAAAAAAAAGTGCTTTTTTTGGGAAATTTTTAAATTCCAAAAAACGAAAATAAACCTACCCTTACCTAATTTATAAGTTCCCTTAATACAACGTAGGCCTTTAAATATCCACTCCCTCTCCCCCCCCCCCCCCTTTTAAGCCTTGTCCTAGGCAGGTCCTAGCTAGGGGCTTGCTTACTGTACCAAGCCCTAAGTCCATAGGGTAGGCCTAGGCCAACATTTCTTAGATCTAGGCAGGCCATTCTTAGCATTAGCTAGGCCTACCTTTCTTAAGCCTATTAATTAGGTAATCTATTTCTGTTTCCATGTAAATTTTAATGTTTTTGGACTTCCTACAACACAAAACAGTTTGAACATGATAAACTAAGAGAACAAATAATATACCTAATCACAAATACAAACACAAATACTAATAAATAAATTAATAGTTTTGTTTACAGTTGATGTTGGTACGAAAGGGAATGCTAAATTCTTCATCAATAATAATGTATTATGTATTTAAATTTTAAATTTATATTAAGCAACTCTTCTGGGGCAATGGCATGCACCTGTTCAGGGCCCAGATTCATGTACAATTTTAGCCCGGGTTAGGCGGAGTTAGCAGGGGTTAGCCCCAAATCAAATTCATGAAGACAATCCAGCCTTTCCCCGGGGTTAAGGTCTTACATAAACAGGTAGGCGGACATTTTAAATTTTGCGTCGAGCTGTAAGACAAGAAAAGTTAGCATTACTCTCATAAAACAAAACGGAAATAATCCCGGACCTAGGCCCAGACGTACAAAAATATTTGTAATGCAACAGTCCAGGCCTAAAGTTCCCTTATTCTATAGGCCTTGATATATGGTTCCTAACATTACGCATTTGACAAGCCCTAAGCCCTAGGCCTGCACGACCTTGTTTTGACACACATACCGCACAAAGCACACATTTTGTTAAAATATTTTGACCATTTTCGACTAAATAAGCCTTATTTTGGTAACACATGTTAAAATAGCCCGAGGCTATACCAAAATTAACGGCAAGAGTGCGAGTATAATTTTATTTCAATGATCTTGCGTTCCTTAATAAAAAAGTAAAGCAAAAAAAGTGACGGTTTACATTATTTCTTGTTTAATCTGCAAAGTTGGCGGCGGTGGTGAATAGGATTTGTTGTTTTTGTTGTAGCCGTGGACAGTTAAATAAATATCACTGAGCACGATCTATGTAGCAGTGACAAGCAACCAATACGTCATACTCATGGCACAGTGACTTAAACCACTTTCATTGGTTTGAGCAATGGCATAATATAAGCTAAGCGCTAGACACTCAGTATGGCTGTGGGGAGCATGGAAGTTTGAAGCCATCATGATTAGGGAAAAACTAACTGCCGTCTAAATGTATTGTACCTTTAAATTTAGCAGCCTTTGTGTTAACAAGCGGTGTAAAATCAAAGCCGCAAGATGGCGATTTCTCGATATTATTGATGAAAAACAGTATTTCTTCCGCAAATCTCTCAGTTACTCTGATTTCCGAATAAAGCAATTCAAGTTGGTGGACTATCATACTATTGTTTATCTTCATTAGGCTTTTAGTAATTAAAACTAGTTATTTGTGCGGGATGTGTGTCTGAACAAGGTCGTGCAGGTCTAGTGTTGCCTAGGAGAGGCCTAGGGCTTGTCAAACGTGTAATGTTAGCATTAATTGAATGTTGTCCTATAGCCTAATGGAACTTTAGGGCTACACTCTTGTATTATAAATAATTTTCTACATCTAGGCCTAGGCCCGGGACGGTTTTTGATTTGTTTTTTGAGAGTAATGACAACTTTTCTCATTTTACACATAGACGCAAAATTTAAAATGTCCGCCATCTGTTTACGTATTTTCTTATCCCCGCGACTTTCAAATAATCCACTGCATCTTAGTTCATTCAACTAGATGAAGTATCTAACACACATAACAAAAACTTGTAGAAATACAGCCAAACCTTACACACTCAAAAGGAATGAGATCTAAAAAAGGGCCAAGCTCATCTACCCTTCCACATAAACGTACAGTGTCCCATAACAGCATCCTCGAAAAGCTTGGCAAAATAGAATTTGCGATTATTAATTTAACGTAATAGTTTATCCAAGTTCTTTTTTCTAATTAATTTAAACGTAATAACATGCCAAATTCTATTTTGCCAAGCTTTTCGAGGATGCTGTTATGGGACACTGTACGTTTATGTGGAAGGGTAGATGAGCTTGGCCCTTTTTTAGATCTCATTCCTTTTGAGTGTGTAAGGTTTGGCTGTATTTCTACAAGTTTTTGTTATGTGTGTGATCTCATTACTTTTTCAAGTTCCATTACAAAATTATTTGCTAAAATATAATATTTTTATCAAAGTTGATTTAAATTCTATGGTATTAGCAGTAACAATATAGGATGTAAAATATCTAGACCCGGATTCATGTACATCCTGGGTATAGGTGGTATAACCATGGTATAACCATTGGTATAACGACGGTATAAGGACTGGACCCCAATTCTTGAGTTCGTGGGAGATGAGTTGAAAACGCAATTTGAAAACGAAGTCGTTTTCGTTTTCGAAGGAATTGGTATTCTTGAACGGTTATCGTGGAAAACGTCATGGGTTGTGAGTTAAAAAGCTTTGATATTAATTAAACCCCTATAGTAGGCTAGATTAGCAGTCTCCTATACCTCCGCACAGGGCGCGAGCGTAGCAAATTGAAGACTCAACCGGCCCATTTCAAGATGGCGTTTTGGTGTTTTAATTTATGCTTTTTTAATGCAATAAGTATTTTACTGGATTGTTTGATATGGTTTTAGCTTGTGCAGCAGGGTATTAAACAAAAGAAACAATACGAAGTGATTGCATAAGGGAATTTAGTAATCATTTGGTGTTAAAGGCTAGTATGCTTACCTGTCAACCTGGCGGCAATCTTGAGAACTATTTGGCCACAAATCGCTCCCATTTGATTAACATGTAAACTGTCATTTTAAGATGGCTTCTAATTGTACCGGAAGTGGACCACCGACTGCTGGTCTAGCCAATTATATAGGATGTATATGGTTGAAAGCAAGGATACTATTATACACTTCGTTGGGGAAGATAAGTTTCTTATAGGAACAAGGCGGTGGAAGTATTGTTACCTGACTAGTGCAAAAGTGAAGGCCTACGCCATCTTTAGTTCGGAGTAGTTACTATCACGTCCGGTTACATGAACGGTCGATATGGAAGTTCTCTTTTCATACTATTGCTAATTTTTAGTGGCAATATTCAATTTATTAACTTCTAGAGGCACTTTTGGATGAAACAAAATTTATTTACAAAATATAAAGATGACCACACTTCAGTTCTATTTTATTTCTACGTCGAAATATATTAAATACAAACACAAAAATACATGCAGAAAAGATAGTTTTTTAAATCTTCAATGACATCAAAGTGCAGTTATGCAAGTTTTTTCCTCGATGCAATTATTGCACATGTTGGTCCAGGAATACCCTAATAAAGTGCAACAAATCAATGAACATTACAACATTATACACTTGTTGTATTACATAGTGTTTAATGTTGGGAATTAAATGTGTATTATAAATAATATTTTTTATAAATGCTAAACACCTGCAGTACCTACCTTTGTAGATTGATTGTTAAATTACTGGTTTTGAAGTGCAGATACAATAGCGCGTCCTAAGTTTATTTTTAAGTGTAGTAGAAACTCACCCTTTATTATTATATTATAATTTAAATGTCTATTTATTGGATTTTTGTTAATCTGGTGTGTACTGTAAGGAATTACGAAATACGACTGTTTTTACGACCCTGGTACCCGTTCATAATTGGTCTTTAGTGGGTTTCCCGGGTGGTGATAAGAAATAATCGAGTGGATTGTCTTACGAAATACTAAAATACGCTCTCATTAATAGTAAATTATTGCATAGGCATAAATCTTTAGGTAATGCTGTAATATAATATTAATGAGTTGTTGGTTTGAAGGAAATTGGTATTTTAATCACATCTCCGTGTTGTAATGAGCGAAGCAGCCTGTGCTAACATACATAGGTCTTTACATAATAGAAGGGTTTAAATTTAAAAGTTTGTAAATATAGTAATTATTATTCCAAAAACAACGTTTTCATCACAGCAATACGAACGTCTTTATTTTAAATAACTATTGCAAAACATTTATTGTATCCAGAATAAGTCATTATTCATTTAAAATTATTTTTAGGCGCATTAATGATCGTGTTCTCACATACTACTTACTTTTTGCGTTAGAGAACCAGAAGTAATAAGTTTATAAAGTGGTTGAGGAGCGTCAATCTCAACGAGCGCCGAGAATTGCACATTGTTAATAATTTATTTAGCTTACTGGTGTTGACAGCACAGTGGATCGAGACTCCAGATATTCATTTGATCGAAAAAAATTGTACATCTCCTAGTCACCATCTCGTATTGTATTGTTTATCTCATAGTCACCATCTTGTATTGTATTGTGCATCTCGTAGTCAAAGCATCTTGTATTGTATTGTACATCTCGTAGTCCCCATCTTGGTTGTAGACGAAGATGAATGCGTCGTTTACAATGTGACGCCGAGTAAGTAACCATACTTTGTGGGTGGGTACGAGATATTCATTGTAAATAGAGGTAGATGACAAAACAATTTACATATTGGAGTCAATAAGACGGGCAAAGGGAAAGTTCGCTCTGGTTGTAGACGAAGATGAATGCGTCGTTTACAATGTGACGCCGAGTAAGTAACCAAACTTTGTGGGTGGGTACGAGATATTCATTGTAAAAGAGGTAGATGGTAAGCAATTTACATATTAGAGTCAAAGACGATCAGGCTTGACAAATGGTTTGGCAAAGGAAGTGTAGGGCCTAGACTATACAGTCCTTGGGTTTGTCTACAAGTAGCACATTATAGGCCTACTTACCAAACTGTATGCTGGCGTGAAGAAACAAAGTTGTAATTTTGCTTAAAATAGTTTTATCACTAGTCTAACTCCAAACGAAACGTATTATATTATCATTGGCCTAACTCACAGAGAAATTTTCATCGAGATGCCATGCTTGAAACACGCCTGTTCAAAAACAATTGATGTTTAAAAAAACACTGCCCATTTGATGTTTAAATAAAACACCGCCTTTTTATTGGAATTATTTGAAATAAACATGTTGTCTAGTGCTAACTGCGCACGCGCAACACACACGGCGCTATCTATTGCTAACAATTGAAAACATATTTCACAAGTGCGGTAAGCATACGCCATCTCCGGGAGGGAGTAGGTACTACTTGGACTTCCACCGACTCTCAGCACTGGCTTTCATACTGGTGGTTGAAAGAGTATCACGAAATCCAAACACTTTAAAAAGATTTGCGTATAGCAAAGAGCTCGAAAAAGTTCTATATTTATTCTAGATGGCAGTGCCTTCATAAACGCGGGCCAATCGAAAGACAAGTTGTATGAAATGATTTGATTGTTGCAATTATGTAAACAAACAGTTGAGCAAGTTCATATCAGTCCAATGTTGTGCTGGCATAGGGTTGGCTAGGCTTGTCAAACATGTAATGTAAGTATGAATTTTACTAGTCCTATAGCCAAATGGAACTTTAGACCTACACTTTTGCATTATAAATAATTTTCCACATCTGGGCCTAGGCCAGGGACGGTTTCTGATTTGTTTTATGAGAGTATAATGACACCTTTTCTCGTTCCACACAAAGAAGAAAAATTTTAAATGTCCGCTATTTGTTTACGTATCGCACTTTCCCGCCTAACTCTGCTTATACCGTCAACAAGTGTCAAGTAACTATGGTTACTTGTTGATTGTATGCCAAGTGTTTAAGGCTTATTTTAAAACCTTTATTTGGAAGCCTTCCAACAAACTTTTTCAACTTTTTTTTTTCAAAAGAGACTATATTTCTATAACCTTAATGTCCATGTAAAATATGAACATTGTAGTCCCACCCGTCTGGTCAGAATCGCGGGCCGACGTAGTAGATGTTAGCAGTAGCAGTAGTAGGCAGTAGTAGGCAGTAGCAGTAGCTAACATCCTTAAAGTGATTTTGAGCATGTTTCAAGCCATTTTTTCACCAAGAAGGAATAATCGTACCCCAATAAAATTTGGCATGTGTTGTCAGGTACCTAAATCCCCTCGATTGTGATAGTTTTCAAGTTCACATCACGTTACATGACGGCTGGGTAACACCTCGAAATCACCCCAACTCTGCTTGGTGTATAAGGTGCTTGAGTGTGTAGCGCACCGCGGCTTGGCTGCGGCGCCCTAACGGGCACCTAGATGTTGCAGTGAAATGATTTTTCCCTATTCATGATGGCTTCTAATGTCCATGCTAGCGCTCGGTTGGAAGGATAGGAGACTGAGCGTCTAGCGCTTTGCTACGCAAAGCTTATGTACGTCATTGGGTTTGAGCTGTGTTTCCGTTGCCCACTCTTACCCCGTTCTTAACCCTTTCAACCCCGAATTAAATTTGTCTAAATTAGATAATTTTAATAAACCAATTTAAATTCCAAATATTTTTCTAACAATTTTGGTATTTTTTTGTATTTTTAAGTAAATTTTGGAAATATTTGGATTTTGAATAAAATCTTAATTTTTGGTTAAATTTAAATTTGAAGTGCATTCCAAAACTAGATTTTTTGCATATTTCAGATTTTGTGTGTCTCAAATAACAACAGTACAGTACTGAATTTTTTTTTACTTTTCCGGCAATTTTGTTCCGTTACTAACCTTTTTAGCAGAACTGTATTTTCAATCTTCTCTAAAAATAAAAAGGCATTTTTCGGCCCATAATTTTTTTTTACCAAAACAAATTTGGGGTCAACCGTCAAACTGAAAAAACAATAAATTACTCGCAAAAAAATTTGAACTTTTTTTGCTAAATGGTAACGCCTGGTTAGAAAGGGTTAACTCGTTTTACCTCGGGAGTTACTTGTACATGAATTGGGCTCCAGGTGTCTACCAAAAGGTGTTTTGGAGTAATATTAGTTATGAAGGGAATGGTGAAAGACTGTTGGAAAGGAATCAATCTCTTGCATTCACATTAATGTCGCAACAAAACCTTGAAAACACTTTCTGTCAGGACTCAGGATTGCCTAAGCCCCTGTCGAGCCAGGGATCTCGTGGTCTACGCTTGACTGAGCTACATTTGTCAGTGTATCATTCATGACAAATTAACTTAAAATATTTTAAATTTTACTATTGAAGTGAATTAACCTGCCGAGCATTGGTTATAAATAAATAAATAAAATAAAATAAATAAAAAATTTGTATTTAGAGTCTACCCACTCAGTCATATTTAACTGATTTACTGAGAACTGAAAGTTAATATTTAATTTATTTACTATTGGGATAAACATTCTTAATCATTTTATTTGAAATGTATATACAATCATGGTTTTAATTTTATTGAACAATGTACGGTTTAAATGTCATGAGAAGTTGTTAAAATGCATTTAAGTAGAAAAATGTAGCATATTTTAAAGTACCATTAAAATCCAAAATTAATTATTAAATACTCATTTCGATTTTTGGTACAGTAATAATCAAGTAATCCGTGTAAACTTTTTCCCACTTAACCTCACAACGTAGCACAGCACACCTTTTTAACTCCCACCTAACCTCACAGCGTAGCACAGCACACCTTTAACTCCCACTTAACCTCACAACGTAGCACAGCACACCTTTAACTCTCACTTAACCTCACAACGTAGCACAGCACACCTTTTTAACTCCCACTTAACCTCACAACGTAGCACAGCACACCTTTTTAACTCCCACTTAACCTCACAACGTAGCACAGCACACAATTTTAACTCCCCCCTAACCTCACAACGTAGGGACAGCACACCTTCAACTCGCACTTAACCTCACAACCCTAGACAGCACACCTTTAACTCCCACCTAACCTCACAGCGTAGCACAGCACACCCTTCAACTCGCATTAACCCCAAACGTAGCCAGACACCTTAACTCCCACCTAACCCCCACAACGTACACAGCAACTTCAACTCGCAAATTAACCTCACAACGAGCACAGCACACCTTTTAACTCCCCCCTAACCTCACAGGTAGCACAGCACACCTTTTACTCCCACCATTACCTCACAACGTAGCACAGCACACCTTTTTAACTCCCACCCTAACCTCACAACGTAGCACAGCACACCTTTTTAACTCGCACCTAACCTCACAGCGTAGCACAGCACACCTATTAACTCCCACTTAACCTCACAACGTAGCACAGCACACCTTTAACTCCCACTTAACCTCACAACGTAGCACAGCACACCTTTAACTCCCACTTAACCTCACAACGTAGCACAGCACACCTTTAACTCCACCTAACCTCACAGCGTAGCACAGCACACCTTAACTTGCACTTAACCTCACAATGTAGCACAGCACACCTTTAACTCCCACTTAAGAGGATACGAGTCGACGAGACGCGACCGGCGCGGAGTTGAATGCAAGCGCTTGGTCTTGTTGCGATTGCAGGGAAATGGGTAGTAGGATCATTACCATATTTTGCAAGGTAGTTCACAAAGATGTGTTCGTTGATTCCCTCAAGCATTTTTTTTTTAATTGTACAGCAGTGTTGACTTATGATGATATAAACATTGTAGAGAATGTTAAATTTGCCTCACGACCATGCAACTTTACCTCACAAAAGGATACGCTTGAAATTTTTTCTAGAAAAAGTAAGTTGGGCATATCACAGTTTGAATCAATCTGACCATGAAAAAAAAGTTGTATAACTGTAGGTTGAACAGTTTAAATCAGAAAACACCAAACAAAAGTGCATGTTTTGCGTTCAAA
Source organism: Sweltsa coloradensis (assembly GCA_024449915.1). Taxonomy (NCBI): domain Eukaryota; kingdom Metazoa; phylum Arthropoda; class Insecta; order Plecoptera; family Chloroperlidae; genus Sweltsa; species Sweltsa coloradensis. The sequence continues at coordinate 45,539 of JAMZAV010003221.1, read as the reverse complement.
TATATTTCTCGCCGTCGGCTGGTAGCTCGCTCTGGTGCATTCCACCGAGCCGAGCGAGGAAAAGTGGGCCAGGCCTCCTATTGGCTGCAGAAGTCTGGCTGTCTTCACCAACACACCCGCCACCAACCGTTCCGAAGTCGTGACTAATGAAAGGACAGAGCTCTGCTCTCCGATTACGAAATACGGCTGTTTTGTCTCGAGCTCGCTAGACAATAAAACACAGGAGGCCAGATGTTTTACCTACCGACTCAACGCGGATGTAAGCGGCCAGCCGATTGTCAGTGATTGACCTCTAGATCTATATTATCCCCTTTTAGCATTCATTAAACATTCAGTATATAAATTAATTTGCAGGGCAACACTTTACCATTTATTATGCACCTTGTTGGGCCGTTGCTATGATATAAAGTCAATGTCAAATTTAAAGTAAAACCTCTTTGCGAGTTTTAAAATACATATATCCGCCTCCCCCTCCTACAAGAACTCAAAATTAATTAATTATAATAATTTCATTTCAATATTTGAGTGTATACTATGTGCTATAAACTAGGAAGCTTCGCAAACGCTTTTTCAGGCGCGTAGTTGGATGAGCGTAATTGGTGCATTGAGCTGCTATGTGTTCGAATGCAAAATGCGAAATGACCTACCCGGTTGACGCGCCCCTGATTCTCATGTCGTCGTCGCAAAAATTATAACAATATTACCAAGCGTGTCTCGCAGGCCATAGCAATGGGAAAACGAAATCAATTTAAATACCATCTGCATTACACATGGCAGCTCAATGCACCATGATTATGGTCATCCAACAACGCGCCTGAAAAAGCGTTTGCAAAGCTACCAAAGAACAATATTGGAGAAAACAATGAAAAATTCGGGCCAAAGGACCATTGCATGGGACGCAGGAGTTTCTTTGGATATTCTTTGGTTAGGTCACCCACCGCCTGCTTGTGGTAATTCTAATTAAAAAAAAATTAAATTAAGGTACACATTAAAAATTATTCTTCAATTAACCTCAAATTTCACACAAATATATTTATTCATAAAATTAAGGTTCTGTGAAAAAATCATTTCAATTATTAGTCCAAATTTTTTTTTTTAAAAATGACAAAAAAAAGTGTAAAATTGCAATTTTCACAAGAAATAATTTATCGATTGCGCTCAAATTTCACACGAATATATTAATTCATAAAATTTGGGTTCTGTGAAAAAATCATTATACTCTGATAAAGCATGTAGGCCTAGGTGTTATAAGTAAGTCTAAGAATTTTTTTAAAAATAGAAAAAAATCGTAAAATTGCGATTTTCATGAGAAATAATTTTTTGATTGCGCTCAAAAACGTGGCAGTTCTAAGTTCAGCGATTTCGAAAGCCTGCACAAAATTTCATCGCAATTGGAGTATCGGTTTAGCCGGAATCGTGTAAACAGACACAAAACTACAAACAGAAAAAAAAACATTCCGGATTTTTTCTCCAGTGTAGTTCAATGGAATCTTTGCTTCGCTCATCCAATGAAACAATGTTGAAATCATCCAGGCACTCATCTTGAGATAGTCAAATTATCACGTAAAAGAAAGAAAGGAAAATGCAAGTTTTTCAAAAAATTTAGTATACACGATTTAGTTCAATGGGGGAGGTCCTTTAGCCAATGCGGGTCCAATTTTGTTGATTCTTAAAGTGGGTTTTTGAGTATTTTAACGAGTGTTAGACATGTTTTTATTTTTGGATGAGCGAAGCAAAGACTTCAATTTCACTGAATCCCCCCCTAACCCCCCCCCCAAAAAAAAAAAATTACCTAGCTCATTTTTTGTTTGTTTTTCTGTCGGTCTGTTCGCTCTCTACCGGGCAAACGGGATAGGCGATCTTGATGAAAATTGGAGAGGACCTTCGAAATCTGGGAACTTACACCTGCCACGTTTTTTTGGTACAATCGAAGAAATATTTCTTATGAATAAGTACGATACATTTTAAATGCGATATTTTCGTGATATTTAGCTCGAGCCCGGGCAAATGGCTACTTCGATCTTGATGAAACTTTATGGAAACAATTGAAATCACTGGATTTGTAAGTTTTTTTTTATTTTGGGGACAATCGAAGAAACATTTTTCAAAAAAATCGTGCTTTTACCCCCCCCCCCCCCCCCACCCCCCCGATTTTTAATGCAATCTTTTCGTGATTTTTTGGCCTATTCTGACCAAACGGGTGTGTCTACAACGTTCATATTTTACATGGACATTAAGATAATGGTGATGTAGTGCCTTCTGAAACAAAAAGTTGAAAAAGTTGGCCAGAATTTGTAGAAATGAAGGTATTAATGAAAGCCTTTTACAGGTGTAATTAACAAGTAACTATATAGCAACTTGACAACAATCACCTACAATGCGTACGAAAAGCATGTCTTTGGACCTCGAGATTTTTACATTCATACATCCTCATTTAACAAAAATAATTTTGTAATGGAACTTAAAAAAGTAATGAGATCCCACTTATACTAAACCATAGCTATCATTGGACAGAAATATTTTAAAAAAATCTCATCCATCAACGCAACTAAAAAAGCGTTCGCAAAGTGGCATAGCTTATAACATTTGTGGTGGTGACGTGACAATTGTTGTGATTTGAAAAATTATATTAATTCTCCGACTTGACATTGGATTTCCTCATTTGTACACCTTACATAGTGTATGGCCTGTTTTTTTCCCATAGGTATACCTAGGAGTATATATTTCATTCTCGGTATACTCACGTATACTCCCATGACACTACTGGGGCCCTTATCCTTTCCACTTATAATAATGTGCAAAACAAAAAATGGTTTTGTCACCAAAGATGTATTACGTCTAGCTTTATTTTCTTCAAACCGGTTGAATATGTCGTTTTCACCTTTTCTGAGGCATTGAGCTTCATCCCGTTTAAACTCATAGAAACCACTCAAGAAACCTTGCAAACGTACTTGTCCCATTGTGCTTCTAAGATAGTTATTTATAGGTAATTTATAATTTCGAAAACGAATTTTCGATGCTGTTTTGATTTTTAATTTGTACTTGGAAAAACACTTTGAATCGAACATCGACGGAAATATTTGGGGGCCCCGGGCAAGCCCGGGCGGTAGTTTTGCCACTGGGTGAGGGTGCCGGAATTGGGGAAGCAGCTCTGTTTAGTCGTAGCCTACACACTTCGTAGGCGCTCCTACGCTACACTCAAGTCAGGCCCAGGCGATGGAGTCGAATGACAGTCGTCAGACAGTGTCCCATCAATCTTTTTCTACTTTTTACCCTACAAAAACTACAGTATTTCGGTATTGCATTCAGCCTGCTGTTTTTTTCTAAAACACACCAAACGCCCTCTAAAAACTTGCGAAACCAGAGAAACAACAAACTTTGATCAAGCCGCTGATTTTGCTTTTAATTTTCATAAAGACTACATTAAAAATTGCATAATTATTATTTCTTTACACAATGTTTGCTAAATATTTAGAGAATCTCTGGTCGAGAATGTCGTTGACCCTGCACCAGCTCTGGCTTGCCGGCAATATTATTAAAATAAATGCATGCCAAATTCAAGGATGACGTACATTTCACTCCAATACCGTCTAATTGCCATCGACCATGTGCGTCAAGTTTTTCAGGAGTATAATAACAATTTGTCGTTGGTAACCTGCTCAGGGTACAATGCATGCCCGTCTTCAGGTGTTGTCTTTCAGTAACAGATCTTTTCCACAAAATGCAATGAATAGAAACTGAGAAGAAGACTGTGAAATCGCATCAAAATATAATTAACCCCAACTTAACACACAATATTCTTCGTCGAGCATCTGTTCTGTCGTTGCAACAAAATAGTACTACAACATCTACAATCAATTGCGAAAACGAATAAAACGAACACAATATTTAGGGTTCAATCCACGGCATAGAAAACACATTATCTAGGGCGACACAAGCGCATGCGACTGCTTAGGCGACACGAACTCCAGCCCTATATACACCTACCAGAGTAAGGGGGGTTTTCAGCTTTCTGCACACACCGCCCCGAAAGAGTTATAATCTTGCAACTCGGTATATGACCTGGTATGTGGTCCATGACGTACCAAAAAAAAAATCAACCCGATCCGACAACTCGTTCTGTGCTAAAAAAGGCTCTCAACATCGTCAAATTCCTTTCGGCTGGCTGGTGGGTGGGTGGCTGGCTGGCTAGGAGTTCTCTGCGGAGATTAATTTAGCCTACAGAGAAAACAGTAAATCTTAGAACTATGAAACTTGGACCACACTTAGATGTACTACAGACGCAGTGACTTTTGCTTTCAAAACCAAAATCGGGTAACAGGGACCGGAGAAAATCAAAATTTGGATGATAATCAAAACGCGTAATTACCAAGGCGTGGTAATTTGTACAAACTTGAAATTAAACATGCTATAAACCATTATAAATATCTTGCGTCCAAAACACAAGGGGCTAAATTTGGGGATGACCATGGGCCTAAAAATTACAAAAAACATATCTGAACTTTAAGAAATGAATCATTCAAAGAAAACGCTACAACTGAGATGTTTCAAACTTGGAATACATTTTGATATCTCTCATTCTTTATCACTTTTGAATATGGAAAGCAAAATTGGGTAACGGGTACCGGAGAAAATCAAAATTATCAAAAGTAGGTAATTCCGTACTCTTATGAATAATACGCTATACTGAGAAAACGGTTCATCTTAGAACTTTGAAACTTGGGCCACACTCAGATGTACCTCATATAACCAAAACCGGGCAATTGGGACCGGGGAAAATCAAAATCAAAATCAAAACGCGTAATTACTCAGGTGTAGTAATTTGTACAAGCTTGAAATTAAACATGCTCTTAACCATTATAAATATCTAGTGCTTAAAACACAAGGGGTATCTTTGGGGGGGCCGTGGGCCCAAAAATGTCAAAAAACAACTTTGAACTTAACAAATTTAATCATTCAAAGTCCATCATTCACACCATGATAGCAAACGAACAACAAAAAGATGTAATATCCAACCAAATACAAAAATTTGTAAACCAACGGCAGCCAAGCTTTCCTTCAAAAGTCTTCGGCTGTGAATGCTGTGAGATATAGAAGTTGAGCCAAGCTTTTTATTCTTTCTCCCTAGTTTCCCTTTGAAAATAAGTAAGATCATTCCGCCTGTTGACGAGCGCCAAGCCAACGATTTTTGTGGTAAAAAAGTAAAATTTTTAAACTCGAAATCATAAAAAAATGGCTTGGCCATTGAATTTGGTTCATGGCCAAGAATTTTACTTTTTTTAAATTTTACTTTTTTTACCACAAAAATCGTTGGCTTGGCGCTTGTCAACAGGCGAAATGATCTTACTTATTTTCAAAGCGAAACTAGGGAGAAAGAATAAAAAGCTTGGCTCAACTTCTATATCTCAGCATTCACAGCCGAAGACTTTTGAAGGAAAGCTTGGCTGCCATTTTTTTTACAAATTTTTGTATTTGGTTGGATTAGTATATTTACTTAGCGTAGTGTGACCAAATTTGTTTATTAATAATCTCACTATTTAACTGTTAAATATAATAATATAATAATAAATATCTATCTATCTATCTATCACATCTAATCATTGTGGAGTTGAAAGTGCAATCCACGTTTCATTCAAAATATACACTGTGAAGTAAGTAAATAATACAAATAATTAACCGTTCACAGCAGGATGAAAAAAATCATCTACAAACGATATTCTTAATTATTTATTTTAGTTCAGACAAATTAACAATGTATATGTACACATGGAAGTACAATATGGTCGTACCAGATGTTGGCTCCGGTTTTTACCGTGTTTGTATAAAATGCACCTATTCAAATAATATGAATAATATATTATAACTGAATAGGATAGATGTTAAATAAATAATAAATAAATAAATAAAAATAATAATTTTACTATAATAATAGTCAAGATTTTTGTAGTATGGTAATGGTAATGGTTTTCAAGATTGAACAGAAGAATGAAGATCACGTACGGCATGGTTTCCTCCACAAAATTTTGATTATATCCTCAATTTGGTGTTTCTAAATTTTTGGCAAACCTCATATTCGTTTGAGTGCGATCGTATAATAAATCAGTCTTTTCTATTTGGTTTTCTTTTTTATTTCTTCTCTATTTTTCTTTTCTTTTCGTTTCTTTTTATTTATTTTGTTTATTTTAATTATTTTAATTAATTTAACTTTATTATTATTGGATGAGCGTAGCGAGCGAAGCGAAGATTCCATTTCACTACACTGGAGAAAAAAATCCGGAATGTTTTTTTTTTCTTTCTTTCTTTCTGTTTGTATTATTGTGTGACTGTTAGAACGATTCCAGCTAAACCGATACTCCAATTGCGATGAAATTTTATGGAAGCCTTCAAAATCTCTGAACCAAGAACTGCCACGTTTTTGGATGAGCGTAGCGAGCGTAGGAGCGAAGCGAAGATTCCATTTCACTACACTGGAAAAAAAAATCCGGAATGTTTTTTTTTTTTTTTTTTTTTTTTTTCCTTTTTGTATTTTTGTGTGTCTGTTAACACGATTCCGGCTAAACCGATACTCCGATTGTGATGAAATTTTATGGAGGCCTTCTAAATCTCTGAACTTAGAACTGCCACGTTTTTGAGCGCAATCGGGAAATTTTTCTCATAAAAAACGCAATTTTACGATTTTTTTCGAATTTTAAAACATTTCTTCGACTTATAACACCTACATGCTTTATCCTATTGTAATGATTTTTTCACAGAACCTTAATTTATGAATTAATATATTTGTGTAAAATTTGAGCGCAATCGAATAACTATTTCTTATGAAAATTTCATTTTTGCGATTTTTTTCTTTTTTAAAAATTACGATTAATTAAAAAAATAAAGTTAATTTTTTATTTAATTTCATTTATTTAAAAAAATCTTCGACTAATTAATGATTTTTTCACAGAACAACAGTAAAAATCCGCGTAACACATGGCAACTAAGTGCACCAATTACGCTCATCCAACAACGCGGCGGGACTTAAGCGTTTTCCTAGTTTAGCGCAATCGAAAAATTATTTCTCATGGAAATCACAATTTTCCGATTTTTTACGATTTGAAAAAAATATTTCGACTTATAACACCTACATGCTTTATCCGAACGTAATAATTTTTTCACAGAACCTTAATTTTATGAATTTATATATTCGTGTGAAATTCGAGAGCAATCAAAAAACAATTTTTTATGAAAATCGCAATTTTACGTTTTTTAATTTTTAATTTTACATTTCTTCGACTTATATCTCCCACATGTTTTATCTGATTCTAACGATTTTTATACAGAACCTTAATTTTATAGATTCCAATGTCAAATCCCGTCGTGACCGGAAATCATGACTGGAGGTTTCATCCTAGATTTTCCTCAGTCGTTAATCGGACTTCCCTTTAATATTGTCCTAACTCCAAGAAGAGGGGCATGCACTGCACCCTGGTCAGATTTCCCAAGATAATTTTTTAATTTTTAATCTTAGATAACTCATGTTTTTACCATGGACAACCTCTATTCTCACGCCGTGAAATTCATGTATCTTGCAGATAAATATTTATCCTGGTGCAGAGAAAATATAATCGGGTCTCATGGTCTTAAAGTTGGAAATTTGTAGCCTATTTACTTATACATTTACCACCCGCGATTTCAAATGTTATTTTTGTTTTATAATAGATATGAGTAAACTTAAATATTATATTTTGTATTCGTGTATAAATCTATCTTTATCTCTCTCAAGAGAAATGAAACAAACAAAAGGAAAGTCTCTCACGCCGATACCATTCATAATTGGATGAGCATAGCGAGCGAAGCGAAGATTCCATTTCACTGCACTGGAGAAAAAAATCCGGAATGTTTTTTTTCCTTTTTTTATGTTTGTATTTTTGTGTTTCTGTTAGCACGATTCCGACTAAACCGATACTTCAATTGAGATGAAATTTTGTGGAGGACTTCGAAATCTCTGAACTTAGAACTGCCACGTTTTAGAGCGCAATCGAAAAATACTTCTCATAAAAATCGCAATTTTACGATTTTTTTTATTTTTAAAATTTCTTCGGCTTATAACACCTACATGCTTTATCCGATTGTAATGATTGTTTTACAGAACCTCAATTTTATGAATTTATATATTCGCGTGAAATTTGAGCGTAATCGAAATATTATTTCTCATTATAATCGCAATTTTACGATTTTTTTTATTTTTTCAATTTCTTTTACTTATAACACGTACATGCTTTATTCGATTGTAATGACTGTTTCTCAGAACCTTAATTTTATGAATTAATATATTCCTGTGAAATTTGAGCGTAATCGAAAAATTATTTCTCGTGAAAATCGCAATTTTACGCATTTTTTGTTTTTAAAAAATTACGCTCATCCAACAAGGCGCCTGAAAAAGCGTTTGCGAAGCTTCCTTGTTAAATAATAATAAGGTTAAATTTATCAATTTGTAATTAAATTGGATAAAATCTTACTATACATAGTTATTGTGACTCCTCCTTTGTAAATGTTGTCCTCCTTTCTAAATCAGTTTTATAACTGAATAGGAAAGACGTAAAATAAATCAAATAAATAATATGTGAAGGTAGATAGGGTGTCTACTAATATTTATTTATTTTATTATTTTATATATTTTTATTTATAACTTAAGATGTAATAAAGATGAGAAGAAAAACACAAAAATACAAATTTTGAGTTTGATAATTTTTTTAAGGGTGTTCCGACAAGTTTTTTTGAAATCCATTTCTATGGGAGTATCCTGGGACTGTCTGGATCATGTTCTGAAATTTCCAGCTGGTTACCTCTCCGTTGCTGTTAACTTCTTTATTTGAAGAGCTGGAGCCCGTCGTCGCTCTGATTACTAGCTTCAATCAATGCCATTTACGAGATTATTAATTGAAAGTTTACAGCTTACTCCATAGCTACGACTACGATATAGACAGACGATGCACGCACGCACACATTTTTTTAGTCGTCTGTGTCAGTGGCTGTGTGTATGTGTGTTACTGTTGTTTTTTATTATTGATTGTTGTTGTTTTGTATCTTCGTTACAACCCGTAACGTCAATGGCGAGCCTTGTACCCTTTAGATGTAGTCCAACAGAGCATCGTATTACCTACGTGTGTTGTGTGTAGGTTTGTGAATATATAGTTATAGTACGCAATAGATACGTAACGCGCATTCAAACTTCGTACCTAAAACGTGCGGCTACCGCGTGTAGAGCAGTTTGTGTACTAGTACAATGGCCCAGCCTGTACTCCTCGGCTGCGCGACACCGACTAGTAGGTCACGTGACAAGCGCCCGTCACAGAAGCGCGTGGATCGAGTTCCGACCTTACCCGAGAACGACCGAGCAGAAAGCTACTGCCCCGTGAAGCGCCGTCGCTGTATGCTCTTTCTCACCCGTGGAGTTGGCCTCGTTGAATCGTATCCTCTTAACCTCACAAAGTAGCACAGCACACCTTTAACTCCCACTTAACCTCACAACGTAGCACAGCACACCTTTTAACTCCCACTTAACCTCACAACGTAGCACAGCACACCTTTTAACTCCACTTAACCTCACAGCGTAGCACAGCACACCTTTTAACTCCCACTTAACCTCACAGCATACCACAGCACACCTTTTAACTCCCACTTAACCTCACAACAACGGTTGTGCAAACCTGGATTTTTTACATTCAAACTGAACTTGAACTTTTTGAGGGGTTGTCAATCCAACTTTGAACTTACATTTACCTGAAACAAACTCACACCGAACTTCAACTTATATTATCGCCGCAGTAATAAATAATTCTAGTAGGCCAAGCCTGGATGACTTCGATTCAAAAGGTCTGAGTTGAGCCCGTCAAAAGTAGCATTGAAATCAAAATGCCAAAACCCATCTGAAACGAATTTGAATTTCAAAGATTCGTTAAACCCTACTCAAACACAAAATTAATTAACTGTGAAATGTCTCTGGTTTGCAGTTGCTGGAGCGTGCCCAGGAAGAGAACCGGCGTCTGCTCTCTCTGCTGGAAGACCGCGACCACAAGATTGCAATCTTGGAAGCTCGAATCTCGCAGATGAAGCGGGATATCTCCCAGGAGAAAGAAAAGCTCAGGGAAGAAAACGCTGCGCTCATAAGGGCCATGACATCTCTAGCCACCTCTAAGTAATGGAGCCTGTAATTTTTTATGGTACGCGACTTAATACCTATTTCTACTAGTACGTACCAGTATCATCAGTCTTTATTCCTCAAATTGAATTAACATAATATTATATATAATATATTTGACTATACGTATTAGTAGACTTAAACTCATAGGCCTACTTAAAAATTTGTGGGTTTCTAGATCTAAACTTTTAATAATTTAGACTTAGCACTGAGGGTTATGGTTTTATATACTAGGCTATGTTGGTAAAATAATAAGTTCATTTGGTGCATTTTAATGGAAGGTGATAAGAAACCTACTTGTATTTAAAGGAAACATCTTTTAGCATTTCAATGGTTCTTTTCACCTTCTAAGCTAGTTTTAAGTAGGATATTTCATGCTCTCCAATAATTTTCCAATAGGCGACATAATTTTAATTTTTATATAGTATTGTATTTTTTGTTAGATTAAATAAGCCTGCCATGTAACTAATTTGGTTGCTTAAAGTATGCACAAGGACATTCGGGCATCTCACTGTACTTAAGATACTTAAGACCGGCCTGTCCGTTTAGTACAATCGTAGTCAAGGTCAAGGTGTGTCATAGACACTTAGGGTGATTAATTATATAACTGTTTAAAACAAATTATATATAAATATACAAATTTAAATATTTATTTACTCAGAATATTTACAAAGAAATGTATTTTATGAAGAATGAGTGAACACTATTATTTACAGGGTCAGATGTTATATATTTCATTGTAGTGTGTTGCGCACATTTTCAACTTATGTGAGTTGTGTGTGAGTGTGACTTCTGAAAAGAAGTATATAGGTGATACCCATCCATCACCCATCTAAATCACTCCACTCTTGTCAACACTAGTATTAGCTGGCAATGTTTTGTCTTGGCCAAAGTAATCATTACTTAAAATGGATGTTAAGTCCACTATTGCATCCAAGCTCTGTGACTATGGGTGTGTCTGAATAATATTTCAAGTCCAGGTCCAGGTCTAGGTCCAAATTCAAGTCCATGTCTAACAATATAGAAGGTACTAATTATCTGTCAATGGCGTATGAAATACTGACATGAAAAGTCCTAAGTCTAAGGTTATTCTTGGTCCAAGTCGGCAAATGGACCGAGCAATCAAAAGTGTATGCCTACACTCGTTTTAGGTCCGATTCAAAATGGCTGACAGCGACAATGAGCGAAACAACAAACAAATGCATATTTAAATGAAGGTAAACATTTATGTTTTTTTTGTTTTTATTATGTATTTAATTTTTTTTACTAGATGTACAAATAGTTTTTATTATGCAAATACTTTTCAAAGAACTGTCTAATGCACACCGAGCCCAACTTTAAGTAGTGTTGACTTTGGCCGGCCGGTAGCTCTACTGTAGGCTATTATAGCACTTAAACATTGAGTTAGACTTGGACTTACTCCTGGACTTGGACCATAATTCAGACACACCCTTAGTTTGCATTGTAACTTGCAAGTTGTTGGATGTGCTGTAGGATTTGTAGACTCTAAAACAGATATGCCATTTTTATCATAATCTTAAGTAGGGCTACCTGTGTTGATGAGCCTGTACATTCATAATCATTGCTGATCTCAAGTGAACATAATATAGTGTTCTAACTGGCCTCAATGTTCATCCATTCTCTTTCTTTTTTATTCTCATGATTCTTTAGATTAGCTTTGATCCATAAACGTGATCATTATCAGTTGATATATTCTGTTATTGTTTTTAATTACTGGTTTATTATTTAAATATGATAAGAGCTTGTTTCCGAAATTCTTTATACATACTGTATGTTGAGATAAATGTTGGTAGTACACTGGCTCAAGAGTAGTAATTTAAACTAGGGTTGCCGTCGATAATCGAAATATCGATCGATTATCGATATCAGTAATATGATATGATAATCGATTCAAGTATTTTGATATGATATGATATGATTATCGATTTAAATAGTGACATCGATGTTTTCGCGGTTTACCATGCTTAAAAATGCCGCGCTGTCGTATCAACGCGCCGATTGGTTGTCGGAGTAGCCAATCGCTGCTCAAGTATAATGCCACGCCCACCGCCGCCAGTGCGCATGCGCTCGCAGCGCGATACAAGGCGATACGAAAACATCGCCCGGCCCGATTGCGATTTGCGATGTATTCAGTACGGCTCGACGTGTTGTGGCGTGAACTTCTCTAGCGTCAGTCTGCCCAATTATATTGAATTCGTGATGTTTCTTCCGTCCCAAACCCAAAGAAGATATTTGCCATTACTTCTGACGCTGCCTAACAAGATGAGTCAAGTGTGGCAGTTTTTTATTATTCAAAGAACGACGACGAGGAGGTTGGGAGGAGATAAGGCTGTGAGCTCGAATGTCGATGAGATCTCGCCACTATCTCTCGCTCGCTAGATGCGCGTACTGTTGGAACACGTAAACAGTGACACCCGATGCAAGTCAAGACGTATTAAAATATAGGCTGTGTAATTGAAATTCAGCCCTCAATTTTATTTTAAACATTCTAATCCTTAATGATCTCTTGTATTAGTGTTACAATTTTGCGTTTTTTCTGCTTCCTAGGCTCAATTTGGAATTTGATATGATAATCGATTTGGGTCTATGATATCGATATATTTCGATATGATAATCGATTCGATGCCTCCGATTATCGATCACGATTTTCACATCGAACGGCAACCCTAATTTAAACCTATCAGTGTAGAATCAGTGCCGGCGCCAGGCATGTGCGAACCGTGCAGCAGAAAGGGGATCAAAATTATTTATTGAGCTTAGGTCTATTCTATCGACAATTTGTATTGTATCTACATTTATAAGACCAAAATCCGTAAGTCCTGCCTCGTTTGCTAAAAATTAATTTTATTTAAATGGAGCGGGAGGATACTTTTTGATTCACGGTGCCTCGATAATATGTCAACGCTATGCCGCTGACTGACAACTGTGAGTGTGGGTGCGCTCTTCCGATGAGCTGCAGCACTGGACACTGGGGGTTTGCACCAAAAACATGTCCTCACCTCACCCAGTCCCTCACCCAAAATTATTTATATGTTCGGTTTCATTGTTCTTTGATTCTTCTTGTGGAGCTTTCTCTCAAAACATATTTAAGTCCACCTAGTACAAAAAATGAGTTAGAGTAGAGATGTAGTTGTGTTCTTCATTACATTACAAGCTCTATCAAATGGTGAAAAGTATTTACTTCCAAAACAAAATATAACCAGGGTTAGTATGGCCCTGGGTAAATGACATTTTTCCAAAACGCAATAAGTCCAATTTTTTTAAATGCGTTAAGTCCATTTCTACCAAGGATAACTTAGTTTTGTGCGGTGATAGAAGAACTCACGTCAGTAGCCAGTAAATAATAAATGATGCTGTGAACAAAAAACTCAAAAATAAATAAAATAATTTTAAAAAATAGCAATTTTTTTTAAATGCCCATTTAAAAAATAATTTGTAAATAACCTTTTTTTTAAATGGGACTTGTGAAACGTGTGAACGGTCACATTCATTTTTAACTTAAGCCATCATTTTGAATCACTCATAGCCACGGACTTAGCCAAAAAACACATTCAAATTATTTTAAGGCTGGGCTATGACATAAAGTTCAATTATCGATATTACACAAAAATTTCGATATCGATATATCGAAAGCAATACACGTATTTTAATATCCCCTCCCCCTTAGCAGTTTGCAGTGAAATGAAAAACAAAGTATTTTCTAAACCATTGTATTTATTGATTAATTACACTTGGAGTGGTTATTAACTTATTAAACTTTTAATGAAGGATATTTTTGTTATTAATAATGAAGGACTTTGCATGTAGAAAAAGTTTTCCTTCCTTCTTTGGCTTCAAGAACACTTAACATTGTGATAAGTGCAAGGTCCCGGGCTCACGGGTGATGTCACTGTGAAAGGCGGCGCGGCGATTGGCCACTTGCGCAGGCGCTGCGTGGATCGGTCAGAGTAGAGTCGAGTGTCTAGTCAAAAGCATACAGTCGGGTCTTGTAAAACATGAAACAATCACTCAAATAACTAAAAAAAAAAGTAAAAACTCATAAATAAAAACAGTACTTACCACAACTTGAAGTCCTCGAGATGAGTGCTTGTCAAGCTTGCTCGCGTGCTGTTTATTACGTGTCCACACGCTCCCACGGTCCACGGAACACTTCACACTTCAAAGATGACGAACGATAAACAGAATGCCTCAACTGCTGTGAATGTGGCAGCCAGCCAACTACAGGCGAAGGCCTAGCAACTGATCTGGCGGGAGGGGAAGAGCGGGGGGCTTGCTCGAGTTGCACATGGCCGACCGGCCGGCTGGTTATGCCGATGCGCGCGCCGCGGGTGAACGGACAAGTGTAGCGACGAGTGGTAAGGGGAGGAGATGAAAGGTGATGAGAACAAAAGTTTTAAAGTTATAATATTTTTTCACAGGCAATTGAAACGTGGAACATTAGAAATCAAAACTTGATTTTTGAAAAAAAAAAAGACTTATTTTATTTTTAAATTAATTACTTTTTTCGATATTTTTTCGATATTCAACCAAATATTGATATCGAAAAAATCGGCTCATATCGATATCGTATCGAAATATCGATTTCTTTGCCCAGCCCTAAATTATTTTGAGGTTAAGTAAAAATCAGTTTTCTTCGTTTTACTCCAAATTTACTACTGGACTTAATGCGTTTTGAAAAAAAAAACTCCACGTTTCTAATTTATCTTACACAATCTTGCTCTTATGACTTCATTTGTAAATACTATTCGTGCATTTTGTTTAATCAATTTTGTATACATAGGCCTATATATTTGTAGACGTGTTTATAGGCATTTTAATGGTTAAATATATTTTTTTAAACGCCTTGGGCAAAAGAGCCTCCGGCTAAAGCATGCCCGCCCAACGGAGGGGCCCACAATGCCTTTTTGCACGGAGCCCATCATGTTCTAGCGCTGGCACTGTGTAGAATGAAAGAGTTCATTCCAGGTAGATATGTTGAAGAATGTTGTTGTCTGAAAAAGAAAATATTAAAACCTATATTATTATGATCTCAAAATGAGTGGAAATGAATCTACAGGCTTAACCCAAATCTGTTAGGATATCTCAAAATGGCACTGAATGTAATTTAAACTGACATGGTGTTTCAAAGATGTCACCATGCACGCCAAGGATTTTGTGGCCAATGTACGATAGCACTTACTGTATGTTGTTGAAAGTCTTTCATGAATATTCACATAGGCTATTAATTAGACTAATGTAAGAAATTTAGAAAGATTATCTTAATCCGTAATGCTGTAGGTTACTTATGCATAATTCTTGCAAAATAAAAAGCATCAATAAAAAATGTATGTTTAAAATATTACATGAGATTATTGCAAGAGGTTTCATGTCCACCATGAAATGAAAACTCATTTACTGCATTTATCACATAAGTTTTTAGAGTTACTAGTTTGAACTAAAGTGTATTTATCGTTGAGATACAAAGTGACCATTTTGGTGGCGAGGCGGGTAGGGTCGTTCCCGTTCATTGTCTGCGTATCGCTAGCCGAGCTAAGGGATGGAATATCAATTACTGAGGTCCATGTAAACACACAGTATTATTTGTTACAAAAACATGAACCCGAATTCGACTGTCAGTCATGGTAATTGGTAAATGTTTTTAAATTCTAGTCAGGGTAGTAGCGTGTGGGGTTAGGCTTAGCACCTTCAGAATTGGGGTAGCTACCACGCAGACAATGGACGGGGCGACCCACCCCGCATCGCCAACTCACTGGTCACTTTGTATCTCAAGGATAAATACACTTTAGTGGTGTTGATGACACCACGATGTAGCTTAAAACGGTTTCACTTTATTCCGATACGGAAAGTGAACTAGAAACTCTAATACGAATTAATAGGGATGGACAAACGTTCGTTTTCAGTTCGAAGTTCAAAACTTTTTTTGAAGTTCGAGTTCGAAATTTAAAGTTCGAGTTCGTGGTTTATTAAAATTTCAAACTTTACACGAACTTTGACTTGAAATGACTTCCATTTTTAGAGTATCTTGCATATATTATGCTAAAATCAATTCCAACACCAAAATGGATTAGCATAGGCCCAGTGGCGGCTTGACCTATACCCTGACCGGTGCCATGGCACCGGTACCTGCCAAGAGTGGGTGGGTGGGCCAGCGTAGCTCGTGAACCCACCCTCATATTTTGTATTGTTAGTATAAAACTGATGTGTTGTGCAAAAGCAGCATTGTGTTTTGTAAGTCCTGTAAGGTCTTATCGTCTACGATTCAATTCTAATGACACAAAGACACCGCACTATGAGACAGTGATGTTTACTTTCGTTGTTTTGAATCTAGTTTGCCAATGCAGCTGACTGAGTGGTTAACTGTTAGGTGGCCTGGTGGCGTATCGGGGGTTGCGCAGTTGCGCTGCGTCTATCTTTTATCTCGTTCTCTGGACAAGTACCGGTATGTAAAGAGTAGGGGCTATACTCTTTATGTGATTTGTTGTTTTTCTTCAGCGAACAAGACAAAGGCACGGAGGGTTACGAAACCTTAAATAAAAAAATAGAACAACATTGAGAATCATAGAGCGGAGTGCCCTAACTAAAGTCACCACTGAAACAACAATTAGAAGAAATTAAAAAGTTCTAACTATGGTGTGGGTATATTTTAAGTGCATTTTTATTAATTGGTGGAAAAAGTTGGGTTTTTAATGATAGAAAAACATTGATTAGCTTTCATTCTGCTGCTGTAAAACGCGCAGATTGCCGCCAAACATGACCTTGAAGTGCAAAATTTTTCCCCCGTTTATTGTTCGCCCCTCCTAAGTTGTTTTTCACCACTGGGCATGGGCGCTCGCAGGAGGGGGCCAGGGGGGGTAGTTGCCCCCCTGGCCCCGAGCACGCAGAAGTGCTAATTTGCCCTCATTTGATGTGTGGATTTACGATTCATCTTGTAGCATTAAAAATGTGCATGAAAATCGATTTCTTTACTGATGAACGTTTGTTAAATTGACTGGTTTCCAACTTTCTGCAAAATAAGTAGGTTATTGTGTCTTTTACCTGAAATAGTTCGTCTTGAGTTTTGAAAAGAATACCACTCCATGGAATAACGCTAGTTTTGCATGACTGTCACAATAAAAGGCTTGCGAAAGCAAAAATGTGAGGTGGGGTAGAGTCAGATTATCTCAGTGTACAAAAAAGCTAAAAATTGTCCAACTCAATGTTGGGAATCTGAAGCCTTTGACTGAACGACAAAAAATAGGAGGTAAAATATTTTGAATGGTTTTCTAGTTTTGAGTGACGACTGCACAAAAATTACATAATTTTAGTTGTGAATTCATCCCACTACTTTTTTCTAAAACCCACCAAACGCATTCTACAAACCTGATTTTCAAAATTTTCGCCTGCGGCGCTATTGTTGGGGGGCTCTGCCCCCCAAACCCCTGGGTTTGCCCAACGAAAGTGCAAGTTGTAATTTTTGCCACTCCCTGCCAAAATTCCTGCGGGCGCCTATGCCACTGGGCGGTGCAGCAAGCTCGTAGGAATAAGGGAATTCCCCACTTCAGAATAGTAATGACCAACAATTTCCCATTATTGTTGGACGTGATCGCGAACGTAATGATATGCATATTCAATAGTTGGAACGTGGTCTATCTCGTCACTACTCCAATTCTCTTTTTTTTACAGTTTTTACTGTACAAAAAAGACATTTACTATTTGGTATTGCATTCAACCCCCTTATTTTTCTTAGAACGCACCAAAACCACTCTAAAAAAATTATTTTCAAAATTTTCGCCTGCGGCGCTGTAGTTGGGGGGAGCCCCCCCAAACCCCCCGTGCTTCTTCCCCCTACGCACCTGGGGGGTAGGTGGTATGGAAAATATCTGGCACCGGTCATATTGGAACCTTCAAGCCGCCACTGCATAGGCCTATGTTAATATGGCATTTTAATTTACAATTCAATCTTTAAAGTACTAGTCTGGCATGGGTGTGAATCAATAGTGCACTTTTATATATGAGGTCCAAATTTTAATGCATGAATTTCACCCCCAAATAGTCATTTTTGAGACCGAAAGGCAATTCGTCTCGCCATTAATTTGGCTATGGTGGCCATCTTTAAAGATGGCGCAAAAGTGTAATGACTTCCACATTTCGGGGGAATCTTGGCATGTAGCACCACTCTTTACATTAAATCGACCATGGGGAACTCAAATATGGCATCCGAATTACAATTTTGTGAATTTCGAGGCCGTAAATTGCAAATTTTACACATTTTTAAGGCAATTTTTGTTGCGAAGTTTCACTGGTTTCTACGACAGCGGAGTTGACTGTAATAACATGTATAGAGACCAAATTTTTTTATGCGTGTACTAGACAACCCAATAGTCAGCTTTAGGCCGGGAGCCCATTCGACTCTCAATCCATTTACTTATGGCGTCCATCTTTAAAGATGGCGTCTATAGTGTAATGAGACTATCACATTTTGACATAATTTTTGCATGTGGCACCACTTTTCCCCATAAAATCGACCATAGAGAACTGAAATATGTCAGTAGAATGGATTTCGAGGCCTTAAATTTCAAATTTTACACATTTTAAGGCAATTTTGTTACAAAAATCACTGTTCCATCTTTCAAGATGGCCACCATAGGTAAATGGATTGAGAGACAAATAGACTTCAAGTCTAAAAATGACTATTTGGGTGTCTAGTACAAGCATAAAAATATTTTGACCTCTATACACATTGTAACAGTCAATTCGGCTATCGTAGGAACTTGTGATATTTTGTAGGCCGCTTCGCGAACGCTTTTTCCAGTCGCGTTGACGGATGAGCTTTTTTTTGGAATATTTCTGTTCAATGATTACGTTTTTATGTAGAATCTCCTTACTTCTTCTATCGTTACTTGATATTACTTGTTCATTATACACCTGTAAACAGCTTATATTAAAACCTTTATTTCTATGAATTTTGACCAACTTTTTCAACTTTTTCTTTCAAGAGGCACTACATCACCATAATCTTTATGTCAATGTAAAATATGAACGTTGTAGCCCCACCCGTTTGGTCAAAATCGGCCCAAATTTCACGAAAAATCGTATTATAAACAGGAGAAAAAATCGTAAAAGTACGATTTCTATAAGAAATATTTTTTCAAATGTCTCTTAAATCATAACATATATGATTTCAGTGATTTTAAACGTTCCTATAAAGTTTCATCAATATCGGAGTAGCCGTTTGCCAAATATCACGAAAATATCGCACTAAAAATAAAAAAAGATCGTAAAAGTACGATATTTATGCGAAATATTTCTTCGATTGTACCCAAAAAGAATACAGCTCTAAGTTCAGAGATTTCGAAGGTCCCCTCCAATTTTCATCAAGATCGCATATGCCGTTTTCCCGGTAGAGAGCGAACAAACAGACAAAAAAACTAACAAAAACAAAACACCCGAGCTATTTTTCTTGGGGTAACGTAAGTAAAAAACAACAAAAAACACAAAGTCAAATTGAAGTCTTTGCTTTGCTCATCCAAAAATTGCCATAAAATGTTTAAAATTTGAATTTTACGGCCTCGAAATCCACAAAATCCTAATTATACTTCCATATTTGAGTTCCCGATGGTCGATTTATTACTAAAAATTGTATCACATGCCAAGATTTCGTCAAAATGTGGTAGTCTAATTACACTATAGACGCCATCTTTATGGCTGCCATTGGTAAATGGATTGAGAGACGAATGGACTCCCGAACTCAAACTGACTATTGGGGTGTCTAGTACACGCATAAAAAAAATTACCAATCTCTATACATGTTATTACACTCAATTTGGCTATTGTAGTATCTAGTAATATTTTTAACAAAAATGCCTTAAAATGTGTAGAATTTGCAATTTACAGCCTCGAAATCTAAGTTTCACTACTTCTACTGCCATATTTGAGTTCATGTTGGTCGATTTCATACTAAAAATGGTGCCACAAATGCCAAGATTCCGTAAAAATGTGGTAGTCTTATTTACACAACAGACGCCATCTTTAAAGATGGCTGCCATAGGTAAATGGATTGAGAGACGAATGGCCTCTTGGTCTCAAACTGACTATTGGGGTGTCTAGTACACGCATACAAAAAATTTGATCTCTAAACATGTTATTACAGTCAACTCGGCTGTCGTAGAAACCAGTGAAAATTAGTAACACAATTGCCTTAAAATGTGTAAAATTTGCAATTTACGGCCTCGAAATTCACAAAATTGTAATTCTGTTGCCATATTTGAGTTCCCCATGGTCGATTTAATGGAAAAAGTGGTGCCACATGCCAAGATTCCTCCGAAATGTGGTAGTCTTATTCACCGGCGTAACTAGGCATCGGTAACCCGGGTAAATACCCGGGTAAAAATTCCCTAAGTAACTAGCCTACAATACAATGATTCTTTTCCAAGACCAACCGAAGAATGTTCGCAAAAATCAACCGAGGACTTTTTTGTTTGCCAGGCGATTGAGTTCTACTTGATCGTCGGGATTGGCCTCGCATTGCGTGGATCGGTCAGAGTAGAGTCGAGTGTCTAGTCTAAAACATACAGTCGGTCTTGTAAAACATGAAAAATCACTCAAATAACTAAAAAAAAAAAGTAAAAACTCATAAATAAAAACAGTACTTACCACAATTTGAAGTCCTCGAGATGAGTGCTTGTCAAGCTTGCTCGCGTGCTGTTTATTACGTGTCACACGCTCCCACGGTCCAGGGAACACTTCACACTTCAAAGATGACGAACGATAAACAGAATGCCTCAACTGCTGTGAATGTGGCAGCCAGCCAACTACAGCGAAGGCCTAGCAACTGATCTGGCGGGAGGGGAAAGCGGGGGCTTGCTCGAGTTGCACATGGCCGACCGGCCGCTGGTTATGCCGATGCGCGCGCAGCGGGTGAAGGGGGACGGACAAGTGTAGCGACGAGTGGTAAGGGGAGGAGATGAAAGTGATGAGAACAAAAGTTTTAAGTTATAATATTTTTTCACAGGCAATTGAAACGTGGAACATTAGAAATCAAAACTTGATTTTTGAAAAAAAAAGATTATTTTATTTTTAAATTAATTACTTTTTTCGATATTTTTTTCGATATTCAACCAAATATTGATATCGAAAAATCGGCTCATTCGATATCGTATCGAAATTCGATTTCTTGCCCGGGCCCTAAATATTATTGGGTTAGTAAAAATCAGTTTTCTTCGTTTTACTCAAATTTACTACTGGACTTAATGCGTTTGAAAAAAAAAACTCACGTTTCTAATTTATCTTACACAATCTTGCTCTTAATGACTTCATTGTAAATACTATTCGTGCTTTGTTTATCAATTTTGTATACATAGGCCTATAATTTGTAGACGTGTTTATAGGCATTTTAATGGTTAAATATTTTTTTTAACGCCTTGGCAAAGGAGCCTCCGGCTAAAGCATGCCCGCCCACGGAGGGGCCCACAATGCCTTTTTGCACGGTGAGCCCATCATGTCTAAGGCGCTGGCACTGTGTAGAATGAAAGAGTTCATTTCCAGGTAGATTGTTGAAGAATGTTGTTTCTGAAAAAAGAAATATTTAAAACCTATATTATTATGATCTCAAAAATGATTGGAAATGAATCTACAGGCTTACCCAAATCTGTTAGGATATCTTCAAAATGGCACTGAATTAATTTAACTGACACGGTGTTTCAAAGATGTCACCATGCACGCAGATTTTGTGCCAATGTACGATAGGCACTTACTGTATGTTGTTGAAAGTCTTTCATGAATATTCACATAGGCTATTAATTAGACTCATGTAAAAATTTAGAAAGAATTATCTTAATCCGTAATGCTGTAGTTACTTTATGCATATTCTTGCAAATAAAAGCATCATAAAAATGTATGTTTAAAATTACATGAGATTATTGCAAGAGGTTCATGTCCAACATGAAATGAAAACTCATTTACTGCATTTATCACATAAAGTTTTTAGAGTTTAGTTTGAACAAAGTGTTTGTATCGTTGAGATACAAAGTGACCATTTTTTGTCGAGAGGGGTAGGGTCGTTACCCTTCATTGTTGCGTATCGCTAGCGAGCTAAGGGAATGGAATTCAATACTGAGGGTCATGTCAACACACAGTATTATTTGTTACAAAACATGACCGACTTCGACTGTCAGTCCAGGGTAATTGTAAATGTTTTTAACTAGTCAGGGTTAAGTAGCTGTGGGTTACTTAGCACTTCGTGAATTGGGGTAGTACCACGCAGAAATTGGAGGGGTTTCGTCCACCCGCATCGCCAAACTCACTGGTCACTTTGTATCTCAAGGATAAATACATTTGTAGTGGTGTTGATGACACCACGATGTAGCTTAAAACGGTTTCACTTTATTCCGATACGGAAAGTGAACTAGAAACTCTAATACGAATTAATAGGGATGGACAAACGTTCGTTTTCAGTTCGAAGTTCAAAACTTTTTTTGAAGTTCGAGTTCGAATTTAAAGTTCGAGTTCGTGGTTTATTAAAATTTCAAACTTTACACGAACTTTGACTTGAAATGACTTCCATTTTTAGAGTATCTTGCATATATTATGCTAAAATCAATTCCAACACCAAAATGGATTAGCATAGGCCCAGTGGCGGCTTGACCTATACCCTGACCGGTGCCATGGCACCGGTACCTGCCAAGAGTGGGTGGGTGGGCCAGCGTAGCTCGTGAACCCACCCTCATAAATTTATTGTTAGTATAAAACTGATGTGTTGTGCAAAAGCAGCATTGTGTTTTGTAAGTCCTGTAAGGTCTTATCGTCTACGATTCAATTCTAATGACACAAAGACACCGCACTATGAGACAGTGATGTTTACTTTCGTTGTTTTGAATCTAGTTTGCCAATGCAGCTGACGGAGTGGTTAACTGTTAGGTGGCCTGAGGTGGCGTATCGGGGGTTGCGCAGTTGCGCTGCGTCTATCTTTTATCTCGTTCTCTGGACAAGTACCGGTATGTAAAGAGTAGGGGCTATACTCTTTATGTGATTTGTTGTTTTTCTTCAGCGAACAAGACAAAGGCACGGAGGGTTACGAAACCTTAAATAAAAAAATAGAACAACATTGAGAATCATAGAGCGGAGTGCCCTAACTAAAGTCACCACTGAAACAACAATTAGAAGAAATTAAAAAGTTCTAACTATGGTGTGGGTATATTTTAAGTGCATTTTTTTATTAATTGGCTGGAAAAAGTTGGATTTTTGAATGATACCCGAAACCATTGATTAGCTTTCATTCTGCTGCTGTAAAAGCCAGATTGCCGCCAAACATGACCTTGAAGTGCAAATTTGCCCCAGTTTGATGTGTTCGTGCCTCTAAGTGTGTTTTTCACACTGGGCATGGGCGACTTCGCAGGAGAGTCAGGTGGTATTGCCCCCTGGCCTTTTAGCACGCAGAAGTGCTAGTTTGCCCTCATTGTGATTGTGTGATTTATACGATTCATACTTGTAGCATTAAAATGTGCAGTGAAAATCGATTTCTTTACGATAAACATTTGTCTAATTGACTGGCCAATTTACTGACAAAAAATAAGTAGTATTGTGTCTTTTACCTGAAATAGTTCGTCTTGATTTGAAAAGAATACACTACATGGAATAACGCTAGTTTTCATAAACTGTCACAATAAAAGCTTGCAAACAAAATGTGAGGTGGGGTAGAGTCGAATTATCTGGTGTGCAACAAGCAAATTAATTGTCCAACTCAATGTTGGGATCTGAAGCCTTTGACTGACGACAAAAATAGAGGTAATATTTTGAATGGTTTTCTAGTTTTGAGTGACGACTGCACAAAAATTCCATATTTTAGTTGTGAATTCATCCCACTACTTTTTTCTAAAACCCACCAAACGCATTCTACAAATCCTGATTTTCAAAATTTTCGCCTGCGGCGCTATTGTTGGGGGCTCTGCCCCAAACCCCTGGGTTTGCCCCAACGAAAGTGCAAGTTGTAATTTTTGCCACTCCTGCCAAAATTCCTGCGGGCGCCTATGCCACTGGCGGGCAGCCAAGCTCGTAGGAATAGGGAATTCCCCACTTCAGAATAG
This sequence comes from Sweltsa coloradensis, assembly GCA_024449915.1. NCBI lineage: Eukaryota > Metazoa > Arthropoda > Insecta > Plecoptera > Chloroperlidae > Sweltsa > Sweltsa coloradensis. Next base: position 21,278 of record JAMZAV010003221.1, on the reverse strand, counting down.
TAATGACCAACAATTCCCATTATTGTTGGACGTGATCGCGAACGTAATGATTGCATATTCAATAGTTGGAACGTGGTCTATCTCGTCACTACTCCAATTCTCTTTTTTTTACAGTTTTTACTGTACAAAAAAGACATTTACTATTTGGTATTGCATTCAACCCCCTTATTTTTCTTAGAACGCACCAAAACCACTCTAAAAAAATTATTTTCGAAATTTTCGCCTGCGGCGCTGTAGTTTGGGGGAGCCCCCCCAAACCCCCCGTGCTTCTTCCCCCTACGCACCTGGGGGGTAGGTGGTATGGAAAATATCTGGCACCGGTCATATTGGAACCTTCAAGCCGCCACTGCATAGGCCTATGTTAATATGGCATTTTAATTTACAATTCAATCTTTAAAGTACTAGTCTGGCATGGGTGTGAATCAATAGTGCACTTTTATATAGAGGTCCAAAATTTTTTATGCATGAATTTCACCCCCAAATAGTCATTTTGAGACCGAAAGGCAATTCGTCTCGCCATTAATTTGGCTATGGTGGCCATCTTTAAAGATGGCGCAAAAGTGTAATGACTTCCACATTTCGGGGGAATCTTGGCATGTAGCACCACTCTTTACATTAAATCGACCATGGGGAACTCAAATATGGCATCAGAATTACAATTTTGTGAATTTCGAGGCCGTAAATTGCAAATTTTACACATTTTAAGGCAATTTTTGTTGCGAAATTTCACTGGTTTCTACGACAGCGGAGTTGACTGTAATAACATGTATAGAGACCAAATTTTTTTATGCTTGTACTAGACAACCCAATAGTCAGCTTTAGGCCGAGAGCCCATTCGACTCTCAATCCATTTACTTATGGCGTCCATCTTGAAAGATGGCGTCTATAGTGTAATGAGACTACCACATTTTGACATAATTTTTGCATGTGGCACCACTTTTCCCCATAAAATCGACCATAGAGAACTGAAATATGTTAGTAGAATGGATTTCGAGGCCTTAAATTTCAAATTTTACACATTTAAGGCAATTTTGTTACAAAAATTACTGTTCCATCTTTAAAGATGGCCACCATAGGTAAATGGATTGAGAGACAAATGGGCTTCAAGTCTAAAAATGACTATTTGGGTGTCTAGTACAAGCATAAAAATATTTTGACCTCTATACACATTGTAACAGTCAATTCGGCTATCGTAGGAACTTGTGATATTTTGTAGGCCGCTTCGCGAACGCTTTTTCCAGTCGCGTTGACGGATGAGCTTTTTTTGGAATATTTCTGTTCAATGATTACGTTTTTATGTAGAATCTCCTTACTTCTTCTATCGTTACTTGATATTACTTGTTCATTATACACCTGTAAACAGCTTATATTAAAACCTTTATTTCTATGAATTTTGACCAACTTTTTCAACTTTTTCTTTCAAGAGGCACTACATCACCATAATCTTTATGTCAATGTAAAATATGAACGTTGTAGCCCCACCCGTTTGGTCAAAATCGGCCCAAATTTCACGAAAAATCGTATTAAAAACAGGAGAAAAAATCGTAAAAGTACGATTTCTATAAGAAATATTTTTTCAAATGTCTCTTAAATCATAACATATATGATTTCAGTGATTTTAAACGTTCCTATAAAGTTTCATCAATATCGGAGTAGCCGTTTGCCAAATATCACGAAAATATCGCACTAAAAATAAAAAAGATCGTAAAAGTACGATATTTATGCGAAATATTTCTTCGATTGTACCCAAAAAGAATACAGCTCTAAGTTCAGAGATTTCGAAGGTCCCCTCCAATTTTCATCAAGATCGCATATGCCGTTTTCCCGGTAGAGAGCGAACAAACAGACAAAAAAACTAACAAAAACAAAACACCCGAGCTATTTTTCTTGGGGTAACGTAAGTAAAAAACAAACAAAAAAACACAAAGTCAAATTGAAGTCTTTGCTTTGCTCATCCAAAAATTGCCATAAAATGTTTAAAATTTGAATTTTACGGCCTCGAAATCCACAAAATCCTAATTATACTTCCATATTTGAGTTCCCGATGGTCGATTTATTACTAAAAATTGTATCACATGCCAAGATTTCGTCAAAATGTGGTAGTCTAATTACACTATAGACGCCATCTTTATGGCTGCCATTGGTAAATGGATTGAGAGACGAATGGACTCCCGAACTCAAACTGACTATTGGGGTGTCTAGTACACGCATAAAAAAAATTACCAATCTCTATACATGTTATTACACTCAATTTGGCTATTGTAGTATCTAGTAATATTTTTAACAAAAATGCCTTAAAATGTGTAGAATTTGCAATTTACAGCCTCGAAACCTAAGTTTCACTACTTCTACTGCCATATTTGAGTTCATGTTGGTCGATTTCATACTAAAAATGGTGCCACAAATGCCAAGATTCCGTAAAAATGTGGTAGTCTTATTTACACTACAGACGCCATCTTTAAAGATGGCTGCCATAGGTAAATGGATTGAGAGACGAATGGCCTCTTGGTCTCAAACTGACTATTGGGGTGTCTAGTACATGCATACAAAAATTTGATCTCTAAACATGTTATTACAGTCAACTCGGCTGTCGTAGAAACCAGTGAAATTTAGTAACAAAACTGCCTTAAAATGTGTAAAATTTGCAATTTACGGCCTCGAAATTCACAAAATTGTAATTCTGATGCCATATTTGAGTTCCCCATGGTCGATTTAATGGAAAAAGTGGTGCCACATGCCAAGATTCCTCCGAAATGTGGTAGTCTTATTCACCGGCGTAACTAGGCATCGGTAACCCGGGTAAATACCCGGGTAAAAATTCCCTAAGTAACTAGCCTACAATACAATGATTACAATATTTCACCAGGACCAACCGCAAAAATGTCGCAAAAAATCAACCGAGGACTTTTTTGGTTTGTTCTCGACAACTCAAAAGCGAAGGGTTGGTGTCTTGAGGTAATATAGATCGCAACGTGGTGTGCAGGTTTTCATGGGGCGGGGGAGGATGGGGGTGGATTGGTCAAATGGGCGTGCATGCCGTTCATCTCAAACAAGCCGATTCCTGGAAATACAGACACTGACACTCACTTGACAATATGGGGTTGACGACCGTTATTTTGCTCATTTTCGCTTCGTTTCAGTCTTGTCTTGACCTTACAAGGATTGACAGTGTCGGAAGTCTAGCTACATTTATGTAGATGTTCAACAGTGAGTTTTCATATCGAATTATTTTTTCCACGTATGTGAATTAAGTGACTGTTTTGTGAAATACTTTACGTGTGTGGGCTCATGGCTACGTATTGAAATACTACAGTTTGTGGTGTTCAATTTTAATTGTGTTGTTAGCGCAGTTTTTTCCCATTAGTAAGGTTTACGTACAATCACGAGTGCTACAAACTAACAATAGTGATTAAAACAGTAGGTCCTACGACTTTTTGCGCTTTTCGGTTTTGTAAATATGTTAATGTGTGATTTGTGTCCACTTTTTTATAGTACATAAAAATAAACATGAAGAGACAAAAACTCAAAGTTTTCTAGACTCATTTGTTATTAAAGAACTCATGTGCAAAGTTTACTACAGTCTCAAATATACTCGCCACGTATAAACTCAAGATAGGACAACAAAAGTACAAGAACAAGGAGAATCGCAAACAAACCGAAAATCTCGTTGAACTACATGTTTCCTACTTTTTCCTAATTCACACACTCTAAACACATCACACACATCACATCACACCACACACCCACTAATAACCTTAGTGTTGTGTGCCCTTAAACCTAATAACTAACTAACTAATCAGACTCAGAACGTCATCAGAACGTAAGTCAGACCATGCATTTTAATTCATCATCACTATAACTATACATTTTCATCAACAACATTTTGAGTGTTCAAGGCAAGCATGGCTTATCTTGTAGGCTACCTTATAGTAATATGTATATTTATTTGTAGTACTTTAAATTATTTTAACTATTTTCAATCAAAGTATACGTTAGTTTGTTTTGATAATAACATAAATAAAGTTAAACTATACTTATCCTAGATGAAATATTATCTTCGCCTACAAGTTGTTAAAAAAAAAATTATTTTTCAAGTTTGATTTTACGATTTGTTAATTATTTGTAAGTAAAAGACTGACTATTTGTTGTCCCAGAACCTCTACTGACATCGAAGATTTGGGTGTTTCTGTTTTTGCACTACATAAACGAAATTATTTCACTTTTGCATCTCCGGTAATTTATCTGAAACGCTCAGAAATCACTCTAAAACCCAAATTTTCAAAAAATCGCCTGCGGCGCTGTAGTTGGGGGCTCGCCCCCCAAGCCCCCCTGCTACTTTCCTTGAAGTCCCTTCCACCGCATCTTACCCGGGTAATATTAGTACCCTAGTTACGCCCCTGGTCTTATTACACTTTGGTGCCATCTTTAAAGATGGCAGCTATAGCTAAATTAATGGCGAGACGAATTGCCTCCCGGTCTAAAAATGACTATTTGGGGGTGAAGTACACGAATAAAAGTGCACATGGTACTAATGGTGTAACTGGAGTCGACTATACTAGTACGTTATCCATTCACACCGATTTGTGGACCAAGGGCCACTTTTTTTTACTTTTCAAGCAAATTTGCAAGAGTTCGGTTCGAGTTCGAAGTTCAAAACTTTTTTGGTTCACAACTTCGAGTTTGGTTCAAAACTCAGAATTTAAGGTTCGTCCATCTCTACCGGAATTAACTTTCTGTGGTAAACCCACTAGTACGAACCAAGCCGCCATGTTTTCACTGCCCACTGAAAGAATCCGTTTTGCAAAGCAAAGCACCATCACCTCCACAGCACACTTGAAACTTGGCGATAAACCAATTTTTCTATCTCCACTTTTTAATATCTTTGGAAGCATTGAAAATTTATAAAGAATGTACACATACAAACTGTCAATCCATGTTGTTGTAAGGTAATTTACTAATTAATTATTCGTAATGAATTATAGTCATTTACAAGTCACGCTCACGCGCGGCTTGAAGCCGCTGCGCATGTGCGTGGAAAACCTCGTACTCGGAATACTTCATAATTGGAAAACCTTGCTGCCGCGACAAACTCGATAATGTCTGCGTAGGGCCGCAATACAGTAGTTTGCGTGTCACGTTTGTCGTTTTCCCCAAGATCTAGGACAACTTTTTTCCAGGACACTTTCGGTACGCCCCCGGACCCTGCCCTCCTCCCCAAAGTATTGAAAATACAATCGAAATCGGGTCTTTTTACGCCTTTTGTAAATTTCCGGGATACAAAAGTTTCTCGGATGCTTTTCCGGTACGATTTTTTTTCCTTGACAGCCCGGTTCCATACAGCCGAAGATGGACCCGATCCGACGAAAAATGCGCGAGCTACTCAAGGCCTCACGGTTGGGAAACTTTCGGGTACACAAAGTCTTAGCCTCGTCCGCGCGGTTCCGTAGAGTCCAAGATGGACCCAATCGGACAATAATAGCTCCTTTTGTAAAAATCCGGGACATTAAGTTTTTCCGGGACACTTGGCCATGGCGTTCCTTTTGCAAAATTGGTACAAAAGTTTTACCGTGACGCTTTTCCGGCAAAACCGCCCCCTTCCCGGACCGTCGTACAAATATTGCGCCTTTCGTACAAATCCTGGACAAAGGTTTTTCCGGGACACATTTCCGGTAGGTCTAAATCTTTGCCTCGCCCGCGTGGTTCCGTAGAGCCCGAGAAGGACGGGATCGGACGAGTACTGCGTTTTTCGTCAAAATCTGGGACAAAAGTTTTCTCGGGACGCTTTTCCGGTACTTCAAAATATGCACCTCGTCCGTCCGGTTCCGTAGAGCCCGAGTTGAACCGGATCGGACTGTAATTGTGGAAGATATAAAAAAAGAAATGTTTTTCCCCAAAATGACCAACTATTTTGAGAAATTCATTAAAAGTTTTTGGCCACGTTGAAATGAAGGTGTTTCGGGGCCGTAGCCTTGGACGCGGCCCTCTGACGTCATCGGAAGGGTAAATATAAATTTAAATTTTAAAAATTGACCCCAATAAGGGTGAAGGAATGCCAGGATTACTGTTTTGACTTGAAAAATAATCCCTTTAATAAACCCCTGCTTCGCCCGACCGAAACGGTTCTATAGAGCCCGAGATGGACCCGATCGGACGAAAATTACCCGAGCTATTAAAAATAAACAATGTTTTTTGGATTTTCCAAAAATGACCAACCATTTTAAAAGAAACTAAACTAATTTAGTATTAGGGCGGCCCTCTGACGCCATTGGAATAGCCCCAAAAATGAAATGGCTTTAGGATATTCTAAAATCCCCCCCAACAGTGTCATTGCGGCGTCCAGTTTAAACAGTCTTCGAAATTCGGATTCGTACCGAAAAATGTTAAAAAATTTCACTGAATAATCAAGGTTCAGATATTATATAATTCGACTTTACCCCTCCCCCCCCCCCCCCCATCAACCCTCACCACTGTGTCCTCTCGATTCCCTCGTTGTGTTGGTTGAGGCTTAACCCTTGTATTTCCCAGAACAGAAATTTGACTTTCCCCCCCCCCCCCCCCCATGAAACATTTATCTAGGGCGACGGTCGTTCGCCCGCAGCCAAGCGCACGCGACTGCTAGAAGGCGATGACTAACTCGACTCTGTTTAGACCTACTCCTACCCGAGTTGGGGGGTTTTCAGCTATCTGCACACGCCGTCCCGAAATATTTACAATCTTGAAATTCGGTATTTGACTTGATATGTGGTCCATGACCTTCAAAAAAAAATCAGCCCGATCCGGTAACCCGTTCTGTGTTAAAAAAGTGCCTCAACTTGGTCTAAAAAATTCTGGGTGGGGTGGGTGGGTCGGTGGCTGGATGTGGTTTCTGACAGAGAGGAAAGGCCTACAGAGAAAACGGTACATCTTAAAACTATGAAACTTGGACCACACTTAGATGTACCTCAGACTCATGCACTTTTGCTTTCAAAACCAAAACCAAAACCATTTAAACCATTTAAATTCAAAACCATTAATAAATATCTAACACATGGGCTCCATGCGCGAAATTTGGCATGGGGGTAGATAAAAATATCAGAATTAATAATCCGCCGAGAGGCAAGCGATATTCCACCCCCAACACCCCCTAAATCAGCGGTTCTCAAAGTGGGGTACGCGTACCCAGGGGTACGCGAAGCCTAGCCGAGATGCAGAAACAATTTTAAACATGAAGTTTTCATGACCCAGTTATCGCGAAAATAACTTAGAATCATATTTATTCAATTACTATTAAAAAACTGTGTCCCGAACTAAATGACACTTTATGAACAGCAGTAAAAACTGTGAACTTTATCAAAGCTCGTGCACTTAGGCCTAATTCTCGATTATTTAAATTGTTGTCCCGCGATATGGGTGCTCAGCATGTATCATTACTACTGCATACAGACGTTCGCTGGTTGTCGCGTGGCAAGTCATTGAATCGAGTCTTCGAACTGAGAATCGAAATATGCACGTTCCTGAAAGAACGCGAATCCGAACTTTGCGAATATTTTGAAGACGCAGAGTGGCTGTGTACACTGGAATATCTGGCTGATTTTTTCAACAAAGTAAATGAACTAAATCTACAGCTACAAGGCAATGATTCAAATGTGTTCAAATTATTAGAGAAGGTTTGTGCATTCCATAAAAAGTTAAAATTTTGGAAAGAACGCATTTCTGCAGGATCTGTTGCCGCATTTTCACAGCTTTGTGAATTCTGCGATGAAAACGAAATTGTTCTCACAAGTAAAATTACCACAATGTTTCGGAATCATATTGAGAAAATTGAAGCAGAATTTTTGCGTTACTTCCCAGAAATTCAAAATAACAACTCTACGAATAAATGGGTCATGAATCCATTCTCGGACGAGGCAATTACCACCGCGAGTGTATCTGGAAATCAGAAGGAACAACTGTTTGAGGTTTCAACGGACAACCATTTAAAAACAAAATTCAGTAAGAGTAGTGCTGCTGAGTTTTGGCATGGAGTAAGAAAAGAATATCTCGTGTGAAGTGTGAAGTGCTACAGCGTTGTTAGCCCTCCTGCCGTTTCCATCAACATATCTATTTGAACTGGCATTCTCCATGTTGACCGTGTTTAAAACAAAAAACCGAAACAGGCTCAACCCCGAAAACGACTTAATAATGGCCATCAGCACCCTCAATCCCAGAATAAGTCTACTGATGTCAGGAAAGCAGGGTCACGTTTCACATTAAAATGAGGTAAGGTCGCTTTGCATTAATATAGGTGACAACTTATAAAATTATTTTAAAAAAGAGCATATAGCCGAGGGGGTACGTTATAGTTTTGACTTACTTTGAGGGGTACTTGTCCAAAAAAGTTTGAGAACCACTGCCCTAAATCATCCCCCAAAATTGGAATAATTCATAGCTCTAACCCAAAATTGAATTTTTATTCAAATCAGTTATTAAAATAATTGAGCGAGCGTAGCGAGCGAGACGCTCGCGCGGATCGAATGTCTTTTTTTTTTTTTCTTTTTTTTTTTCTGTTACTGCTTCGGTACAGGTCGCATCGTTTCTCTGATCGACCTGAAATTTTGCACACTTGTACATACTACCTATGCGGGTTGCTGTATAGTTTTGTGGCAAAATCGTTCAAAAAGTTAAAAAGTTACATTACAGTTAATCGAAAGTTTTTTTTTCAAACTAAACGGCGACAAAATCTGAGGTGGCCAAATCATTTAGAATGTCCGTCCGGTCACGAATATGTTAATTTTATTTTGATCCGATAAGTAGTGTAGATGGAAATTACATTATAACAAGTTACCATGGCAACGGAAAGTCGAGCAGCTTTTTTGGCTCATGATAGCGGTCGAACGGAGGCTCGGATCGAGTTGAAATTTTGACCATACGCAAGCTTCGTTCCCGATTGAGTGCCATTAAGTTTTGTGGCAAAATCGTTCAAAAAGTTATAAAGTTACATTAAAGTTAATCTGAAGTTTTTTTTTAAAACTAAACGGCGACAAAATCTGAGGTAGCCAAATCATTTAGAATGTCCGTCCGGTCACGAATATGTTAATTTTATTTTGATCCGATAAGTAGTGTAGATAGAAATTACATTTTAACAAAAGTAACGTTACCATGGCAACGAAAAGTCGCACAAGAATCTGGTCACTATGTATACTGCCACCTAGAAGTAATCAAGAGTTAAAATAGTTTTCCCAAAGAAATGATGTCAAGGTCCTCTAGATGGCGGTGGATTTTATCCATTCTCTCCTATTTTACAAATTTTCAGCTAAATCGGTCAAGACCTTAATAAAGACTTATTGGTATGTAACATTATGGGAATGTCGTACTCGGGTCGTGTTGCACGTACCGGTGCTCGCTCACCAACGCGACGGGACTTTAGCGTTTTCCTAGTTATGTTTTTTAACCCAATCGGCCTATTCTCATTTCCTAAACCACATTTTTTGAGCGAGCGTAGCGAGTGTCTCCACTTGACTCTTATGGCTCGAATGTCTGTTTTTATTTTTTTTTCTGTTACTGCTTCGGTACAGGTCGCACCGTTTCTCTGATCGACCTGAAATTTTGCACACATGTACATACCACCTAGGCGGGTTGCTGTATAGTTTTTGAACAAAATCCGATCGTTGGTTATAAAAAATAAAAATGTTCCGATCGTTATGAAATTTTGCAGGGTCAATAAGTACAACATTCTCTCCTATTTTACAAATTTTCAGCTAAATCGGTCAGAAATTACATTTTAAAGTAACGTTACCATGGCAACGAAAAGTCTCACTGTGCACTGCCACCTAGAAGTAATCAAAATACTATCGAGGAAGCAGTGTATTATTTGTTATCAAAACAAGGAGGTATGAATAATGTACTGTACAAATGAACGTGGCCGTTTTGAACGTCTCTGATCGAGTTTTTCGCAGTATTTGCTGCTTCTCGTTGGTGCTGACCAATATGGCGGCTACTAAAACATAGAGTTTTTCGCAGTATTTACTCCTTCTCGTTGGTGCTGACCAATATGGCGACTACCATCGACGGCACTGAAACAGCTGGTATTATACTTAATACGTTGATAATAACTCTTGTATTAATGAGATAGAATAATAAATGGGTGAAATGTAATTTTTGTTGATGTGCTGCGTTTTTGTTTGTTTTGGAATGTTCATAGCTTTGACAAAGAGCTTTAATAATACCGACGACCTTGCTTTGGGTTCGAGGCTTTTGCCGACCACCATTGTCGTTCAAAGTGGCTATGGTTTTCACGGCGACATGCTGTCTCCTTACATTATTCATACCTCCTTGTTATAAAAGAGTTAAAATAGTTTTCCCAAAGAAATGATGTCAAGGTCCTCTAGATGGCGGTGGATTTTATCCATTCTCTCCTATTTTACAAATTTTCAGCTAAATCGGTCAAGACCTTAAAGACTTATTGGTATGTAACATTATGGGAATGTCGTACTCGGGTCGTGTTGCACGTACCGGTGCTCGCTCAACAACGCGGCGGGACTTTAGCGTTTTCCTAGTAGTTTATATTATACCTTGATTTCCAGCATTCACAATGAAGGCACCTAATGAGTTATCAGCATGAAATTTGGCATGATGGTACATAATAATATGAAAAATAATCCGCCGAGAGGCAAGCGATATTCCACCCCCTAAATCATCCCCTAAAATTTGAATAATTCATAGCCCTAACCCAAAATTGAATTTTTATTAAAATTATGTTTTAATGTGTTTTAACCCAATCGGCCTATTCTCATTTCCTAAACCACATTTTTCAACCCCCATCCCTAGTAGTTTATACTTTATATTATTTTTACCTTGATTTCCAGCATTCACCATGAAGGCACCTAATGAGTCGTATCAGCATGAAATTAGGCATGACCTTAGCCGTCCGGGCTATGCTCTCACCAACTGAGCTATGCAGCCACCAATTTAATTCTTACAAAAATTTAGAAAGTGAATCAAACTCCGTCTAAGCCGTACATCCGAGCAATTTCGATGGAAAATTACATTTTGAAATTTCCCTCTTTCTTTGAATTTTCATTTACAAGTATTTCACGCCTTGATATGAAACAAACAACAAAAAGATGTGATATCCCCCCCCCCCCCCCCAAATACAAAAATTTGTTAAAAAAACGGCAGCCAAGCTCTCCTTCAAAAGTCTTTGGCTGTGAATGTTGTGAGTTATAGAATTTGAGCCAATCTTTTCATTCTCCCTCCCTATAGGGAACCCCAAGTCTAACGCGGGAAGCGAGCTCAGTGCATTGGAAGAGAATGTCCCCATAAGAATAGCATTGGGCTAATTTTAAAACGCTTGTATCTTTTGAACGAGAAGTATTTAAGAAATATCATTCACATAACGTCATTAACCATTCTTTTCTTCAACTATCACATATAGTAGAATATTAAAACCATGCTTAGAATTTAAATGAGTTCGAGTTTAACAAGATGATGTTTGCATTTTTCATCTGCGTCGCGCGCCGATCCTCCGTGATTGGCTGTTGAATCGAAGAAACGAGTATGTCGGACAGCCGAGTTCGCCGTTCACTTCGATGCTGTACGTGCAAAGCTGCTCCTCGCTAGTCGGCCGTGCGCATGCGTTGGTTCTCTCTCTCTTTTCTACCGTGCGTCTCTTTCTATTGAATCGCTCCAAAACGCGAAACATACATGTGTTTCCACAACGTTTATTCAAATTCTATTGCGACTTTTATAAATTAAATGCATCAAATGTGTTAAGAAAAGAATGGTGATTAACGTTCTGTGAATGATATTTCTTAAATACGTCTCGTTCAAAAGATACAAGCGTTTTAAAAATTGCCCAATGCTATTCTTATGGGGACATTCTCTTACTATGCACTGAACTCGCTTCCCGCGTTAGACTTGGGGTTCCCTATAGGGAACCACAAGTCTAACGCGGGAAGCGAGCTCAGTGCATTGGAAGAGAATGTTCCCATAAGAATAGCATTGGTCAATTTTTAAAACGCTTGTATCTTTTGAACGAGAAGTATTTAAGAAATATCATTCACATTACGTTAATCACCGTTCTTTTCTTGACACATTTGATGCATTCAATTTACAAAAGTCGCAACAGAATTTGAATAAACGTTTTAGAAACACATGTATGTTTCGCGTTTTGGAGCGATTCAATAGAAAGAGACGCACGGTAGAAGAGAGAGAGAGAACCAACGCATGCGCACGGCCGACTAGCGAGGAGCAGCTTTGCACGTACAGCATCCAAGTGCACGGCGAACTCGACTGTCCGACATGTTAGTTTCTTCGATTCAACAGCCAATCACGGAGGATCGGCGCGCGACGCAGATGAAAAATGCAAACATCATCTTGTTAAACTCGAACTCATTTAAATTCTAAACATGGTATTATAATTCTACTATATGTGATAGTTGAAGAAAAGAATGGTTTATGACGTAATGTGAATGATATTTCTTAAATACTTCTCGTTCAAAAGATACAAGCGTTTTAAAAATTGCCTAATGCTATTCTTATGGGGACATTCTCTTCTAATGCACTGAACTCGCTTCCCGCGTTAGACTTGTGGTTCCCTATAGTTTCGCATTGAAAAGAAGTAAGATCATTTTGCCTGTTGACGAGCGCTAAGCCAACCATTTTCGTGGTAAAAAAAAAAGTAAAAATGTTAAAACTCAAAATAATTAAAAACATTGCTTGACCATTGACTTTTTAAAGTTCTCATAATGAAGAAAAAATAAAAATGTTCTGATCGTTACGAAATTTTGCAGGGTCAATAAGTACAAAATTCTCTCCTATTTTACAAATTTTCAGCTAAATCGGTCAAGACCTTAAAGACTTATTGGTATTTAACATTATGGGAATGTCGTACTCGGGTCGTGTTGCACGTACCGGTGCTCGCTCAACAACGCGACGGGACTTTGGCGTTTTCCTAGTTTTGTCATTATACTTACTACTAATACCATATACCTAGGCCAATTTTCTAGTTTGTATTGGTATTGTGAAACATAAAATCAATATCAGTCCACGTTACTTAAAAATACTACTAGAAAAACACTAAAGGAAAAGTTGAAAAAGTTTGCTGGAAGGCTTCCAAATAAAGGTTTTAAAATAAGCCTTATACACTAGGCATACAATCAACAAGTAACTATAGTTACTTGACACTTGTTGACGGTATAAGCAGGGCCTTCAAATTCCAACTTGACACCTTCTCGCGGTTTGGCCCGTGAATAGGGGAGTTTGACTCTCTGAAACTAATGGCGAGCTCTGGGTCGTCGTCGGGGAACCCCTTCCCTTTGACTACCTCCCCGACGGCGACGACAAAGACAACACACACATGATGATGACACAGACGGAGACGACCACGACGTGGGAGGACCCCTGCCCTCCCCATACGCTTGTGGCTGGTTCTGACCAGCACAGGCCTGTCCACCCCTTGGCCCCCCGCGTCATCCCTTATGTCCCTCCCTTCGTCTCGATTAGCCAAGTTGCATAAATATGAGACGTTAAGCAATATCCAAAAAAAAAAAAAACGGTATAAGCAGAGTTAGGCGGGAAAGTGTGATACGTAAACAAATGGCGGACATTTTAAATTTTGCTTCTATGTGTGAAACGAGAAAAGTTGTCACTCATAAAACAAATCAGAAACCATCCCTGGCCTAGGCCCAGATGTAGAAAATTATTTATAATACAACAGTGTAGGTCTAAAGTTCCATTAGGCTAGGACTAGACAGGGTGCGAATTGACGGGGGGGGATAGGGGGGATTTCCCCCCATCTGGTAATGTCACCCCTGGCTCTGTTTTACTGAAAGGTATCCCTACCGGGGATGGCTAAATCCCCACCTCTGGATTCCCATCTCATCTCATAACATATCAAGTGACTTTATCTCGTAATGTTAATAAATAATACGTCAATTTACACATATCCCTTTCAAAATAATACCTCAGATCGCTTCTAAGGCCATCTTGAGAGCAATAATACCCCCAAATATTTTCCTCAGATCGCTTCTAAGGCCATCTCAAGGGCAATAATACCCAAAAAAAAAATCGCCTCCGGCGGCTGGGGCTTCGCCCCAGACCCCGGTTTGCCAACGAAAGTTCTATTCTAAGCCATCCCCCCCTCTGCAAAGTCGTTAATTCGCACCCTGGGACTAGATAAAATTAATACTTACATTACATGTTTGACAAGCCTAGCCAACCCTAGGCCAGCACAACCTTGTTCTGACACACTTCCCGCACAAATAACTAGTTTTGATTTCTAAAAGCCTAATGCAGATAAACAATAGTATGATTGTCCACCTATAGGCTATACAAAAATGTACGGAAATAATATACATATTCTTTTCTTTCGATTATCTCACGCAAAACTCCTGCCACTATATAAAAACGAAAACAAAAACTGTGCAAATTTTCAATGTACTTTTGATAATTTGTTGATTTACATGGCTGTGGATGCAGTGAAAGGTGTACAATAACATTAGTTGTGCGCTTGTTGTAGCATGGGAAAGTTTTAATTGGCCGTGAGTTGCCTAGACTTAAACCCAGGATGTACATGAATCCGGGTCTAGATATTTTACATCACACACATTATTGCTAATACCATAGAAATTAAATCAACTTTGATAAAATTATTATATTTTAACAAATAATTTTGCAATGTAACTTGAAAAAGTAATTAGATCACACACATAACAAAAACTTGTAGAAATACAGCCAAACCTTACACACTCAAAAGAAATGAGATCTAAAAAAAGGGCCAAGCTCATCTACCCTTCCACATTTGCGCATTCTTAATTCATAAACGTACAGTGTCCCATAACAGCATCCTCGAAAAGCTTGGCAAAATAAAATTTGCATGTTATTACGTTTAAATTAATTAGAAAAAGGAACTTGGATGAACTATTACGTTTAAATTAATAATCGCAAATTCTATTTTGCCAAGCTTTTCGAGGATGCTGTTATGGGACACTGTACGTTTATGAATTAAGAATGCGCAAATGTGGAAGGGTAGATGAGCTTGGCCCTTTTTTAGATTTCATTTCTTTTGAGTGTGTAAGTTTTGGCTGTATTTCTACAAGTTTTTGTTATGTGTGTGTAGTCTTAACTAAAAAACTAGTTGATTTTGGGGGAAAAAGAGGACATAGCTCAAGCAGTCAAGCTCAAGGGCCAAGCCAAGACATCACTCAGTTCGTATCAACACTTTCGGCTAAACAGTCGTGTCAGTTCTGAGCGCAGCAAACAAATTTATTAAATACTAGGAAAACGCTAAAGTCCCGCCGCGTTGATGGATGAGCTTTTTTAAGTTTTTAGTTTGCGTGGGATATCTTTACTTTTACAAGTGCTTTGCTTTGGTTCCTATGTAGCCTATTGTAGGTGATTGTTGTCAAGTTTCTATTGTTACTTGTCAACTGTTATTATTTACCGTAAAAAACTTATATTAAAAGCTTTATTTCTATGGATTCTGGCTAACTTTTTCAACTGTTTCTTTTAAAAGGTACTACATCACCATAATCTTAATGTCCATGTGAAATATGAACGTTGTAGCCCCACCCGTTTGGTCGGAATCGGCCCAAATGTCACGAAAATATCGCACTAAAAATCGAAAAAAATCGTAAAAGTACGATATTCATGAGAAATATTTCTTCAATTGTACCCAAAAACAATACACCTTAAGTTCAGAGATTTCGAAGGTCCGCTCCAATTTTCATCAAGATCGGATAAGCCGTTTGCCTGGTAGAGAGTTAACAAACAGACAGAAAAACAAACAAAAAAACAAAAAAAAAAACAAAAAAAAACACCCGAGCTAAATTTTTTGGGGGTCAGTGAAATTGAAGTCTTCGCTTCGCTCATCCAATTAAAATGGTTATTCGTAAACGGCGCGAGTGCTAAGTTCTTTTTTTCACTTTCGGGTTAACGCTCGCTGCACACAAATTAATTTGTTCTAATATATTAATTGTATTGTGTTTAAACCTTTACAGTACCGTACTAATTAAAGTGATTAAGTTATTATTGTGATTTTATGTTTGAATATTATAACTCTTATTTGCAAACGGAGTGAGTGACAACAGTGAAACGTGCTCAAAATAGAAAGCACGCAGGAAGCCATTGTAGTAGTTACCAATGCAGTAAGTTCCAAAATATTCAGCATTTTTATTTTTTGTGAAGGTAGGTAGGTAGGTAGGTAGGTAGGTAGGTAGGTAGGTAGGTAGGTAGGTAGGTAGGTAGGTAGGTAGGTAGGTAGGTAGGTAGGTAAAGGTAGGTAGGTAGGTAGGTAGGTAGGTAGGTAGGTAGGTAGATAGGGCCAATACAGGGGGCGCTTAAAATATTATAGCCTAGGGGCGCTGACGGTTGCATATCCTGCGTGCAAATTATCAGGCAATGATGGCGTACACTTACATCAACAAACGCAGTGCCCGACATACTTGAACCCCACGGTCAGGGCTGGTCGGTAACCCCGGATAGACTTCTCTACACGTGGACCGAAGGCAACGTGCTCCCAAATGAGTTACATAGTTAATATTTTGGAAACACAAGACAATGCATCAATGTATGATCCCGACGACATCGAGATTGAAAGAGGCAGAGACGTTGTTGAGAGTGAAGATGAGGACGAAGATGGACCAGACTACTGGTGATTACACGACCATCAAACACATCCCCATAGATCGCAATATATCCTTATCATGAAGGTAAGGATATTATATGTACACTATAGTAGGGGGGCAACAGGTATCCCGTGCATCTTTCGTGGAAGAGTTTTGCGGTAAGTTGTATTCTATTAGGTAGTAGGATACAAGTTTTTTGCACTTTCCTTGCAGGCCATGCTATGCTGCAGAGGGCGTCGGGGGCGTCGCGACGCCCTTACACGTTTATTAAGATGGTTGATTTTTTATCTCGTGTGCCTTTCGTGATAGAGTGTTGCGGTAAACTATATTTTATTAAGTAAGAGCAAACAAATTTTTTGCACCTTTTTTGCAGGCCCTGGTATGCTTAAGATGGCGTCGGGACATCCGACCCCCTTAAAACCCGTTTTTTAAGAAATTATTTTTTATCTCATGTGCCTTCGTGATAGAGTATTGGGGTAAACGTATTCTATTAATAATGACATACAAGGTTTTTTCACCAACCTTGCAGGTCCGGGCAGCTTCAGAGGGCGTCGGGGCGTCGCGACCCCCTAAAGGGTTTTTTCTAAAAAGGGAAGAAATTTTTTATCTCGTTACCTTCTGCAAAAGGTGTTGCGGTAATTTTATTCTATTAAGAAATAGCATACAATTTTTTAGCACCTACCTTGCAGGTCTTGGCAGTTTTCAGAGGGCGTCGGGGGCGCCCACGACCCCCTATAACGCTTTTTTTAAAGAGGGTTTATTTTTTATCGCATGTCCCTTTTGTGATACAGTATTGCGGTGAATGTATTCTATTAAGTAATAGAACAAGTTTTTAGAACCTCCCTTTGCAGGTCCGGGTAGGCTTCAGGGGGCGTCGGGGGGTGGGGGGGGGACGCCCTTTAACGTTGATAAAGATGCTTGATTTTTTTCACGTGTCCCTTTTGTATAGAGTAGGCGGTAAACTGTATTCTTTAAGTAATACATTAAGTCTTTTAAACCCTCCTTGCGGGTCCGGGAAACTTTAAAGGGGGCGTGGGGGACGTCGCGACGCCCTTAATTTTTTTAGAGTGATTTTTTTTTATCTCGGTACCTTTCGTGATAGAGTTTGCGGTAAACTGTTTTAAATTTAAATAATATCTTAAATTTTTTTGAATCTACTTTGCAGGCCGGGTACGCTTCAGGGGGGCGGGGGGGCGGGGGACGCATTTAACTAAAAAAAGATCTTGTTTTTTTATCACGTTACCTTTCGGTAGAGTATTGGGTAAACTGTATTCAATTAAGTAATATCATTCAAGTTTTTTGCATCTACCTTGCGGTCCTGGTACCTTCAGAGGGCGTCGGGGGCGTCGCGTCGCCCATAACTTTTTTTTAAGGGGTTTTTTTAAGAGTCCTTGCAGCAAATAAGACCGCAAGGAAAAGGTGATAAAAACACTTAAACATTACTTAATGAATACAGATTTCCGCAATACCTTCACGAAAGGGTCACGAGTTTAAAAATAAAGCACTTTATAAACGTTTAGGGCGTCGTGACGCCCCCGACGCCCCTGAAGCGTCCCAAGACCTGAAAGGGGGGGTTTCTAAAAACTTTATGCATTACTTAAAGAATACAATTCCCGCAAATTCTACACAAAGGTAAACGAGAAAAAAATTCTTTTCTCTTTTCAGAAAACCGTTTTAGGGCGCCCCGCGCCCCCCGACGCCTTTCAAGCATACCAGGACCGCAAGGTAGTTCTAAAACTTTATGCTATTTTTAAAAGAAAATGTTTCCCAAAAACCTATCATGAAAGGCCACAGATAAAAAAAATAATACTTTATTATAATAAACCATTTTAGGGCGTCGCGACGCCCCCGACGCCTCTGAAGGACCAGGACCTGCAAAGAGGCAAAAAATTTGATGCTATTACTAAAGAAAATTTACCGCAATACTCTATCACGAAAAAGGGACACGAATAAAAAAAAATCACTCTAAAAAACGTGATAGGGCGTCGCGACGCCCCCGACGCCCTCTAATCGTACCGACCTGCAAGGTAGGTTCAAAGACTTAATGATATTATTAAATGAATACATTCACCGCAATACTCTATCCGAAAGGCCCACGAGATAAAAAATCAAGCTCTTTTTAAAGTTAAGGGGTCGCGACCCCCCGACGCCCTCTGGCCTACCAGAACCCGTAAGGTTTGGTTTAAAAAAAATTGTATGCTATTACTTAAAAGAATAAATTCACGAATACTGTATCACAAAAGGCGCATGCATAAAAATAATCCCTCTTTAAAAAAACGTTTTGGGGGTCGTGAGCCCCCCACGCCCTCGAAAACGTGCCAAGACCTGCAAGGGAGGGCTAAAAAAATTTTTGCTTTTTTAAAAGAATACAAATTCACCGCAACACCTAGACGAAAAGGGAACACGAGATAAAAAATTCATTCCTCTTTTCAGAAAAAACCCTTTTTAGGGCGTCGCGACGCCCCCGACGCCCCCTGAAACGTGCCAGGGCCTGCAAGGTTGGTGAAAAAAAACCTTGATGTCATTACTTAATAGAATACAGTTTACCGAATACTCTATCACGAAAGGCAATGTAAAAAAATAATTTCCCCTTAAAAAAAAAGTTATAGGGCATCGCGACGCTTCCGAGCCCCTTTTTAAAACATACCAGGGCCCCGCAAAAAAGATCAAAAATTTGTTTCTCTTATTTAACAAATATAGTTTTCCAACACTCTATCACGAAAGGCAACGAGATAAAAATCATCCCTTTAAAAAGTGTAAAAAAGGGCTCGCGACCGCCCCCCGCCCTCTGCGCTAGCATGGCCTGCAAGGAAAGTGCAAAAAACTTGTATCCTACTACCCTTTAAAGAATACAACTTACCGCAAAACTCTTCCCCGAAAGATCAGGGAAATAAAAAACATACCTCTTCTCCCCCTTTCTACTGGAAGCTTCGCAAACCTTTTTCGGCCGTTTTTGATGAGCGTAATTTTTTTAAAAACAAAAAAAAAAAGCGTAAAATTGCGATTTTATGAGAAATGATTTTTCGATTAGTTCAAATTTTCATACGAAATTTAATTAAAAAAAATTAAGGTTCGTGAAAAAACATTACAATCAGAAAAATCATGTAGGTGTATTAAGTCAAAGAAATTAAAAATTCGGAAAAAATCTTAAAAAATTGCGATTATCATGAAAATAATTTTTTTGTGCCCAAATTTCACACGATATCGATTCAAAAATTACCGTTTTGTAAAAATCATTATAATCGATAAAGCATGTAGGTGTTATGAATCGAAGAATTTAAAATAAAAATAAATCGTCACAATTGCGATTTTCAAAAATAATTTTTTTAATAACGCTCAAATTATACACAATATATTATTAACTAGGAAAACGCTTAAGTCCCGCCGCGTTTGTTGGATGAGCGTAATTGTGATTGAGCTGCCTTTGTGTTATGCGGATTTTCTGTTGCTCTGTGAAAAAATCATCACCATTAAATAAAAAATAAACTTTAATTTTTAATATTTTTTAATTAATCGTAATTTAAAAAAAGAAAAAAATCGTAAAATTGCGATTTTTGAAATAATCATTCGATTACGCTTAAATTTCACACGAATATATAAATTCATAAAATTAAGGTTCTTTTGAAAAAATCATTACAATGGGATGAAGGGGTAGGTGTTATAAGTCAAAGAATTGTTTTAAAAAGAAAAAACCCCGTAAAAATTTCGATTTTCATAAAAAATAATTTTTCGATTGCGCTCAATTTCACACGAATATTTTAAAAACATTAAATTATGGTTCGGGTGAAAAAAATCATTAAATGGGTTAAAGCATGTAGGTGTTATTAAGTCAAAAGAATTTTTAAAAATCGAAAATAATCGAAAATTGCGATTTTAATGAGAAATATTTTCGATTGCGCTCAAAAACGTGGCAGTTCTAAGTTCAGAGATTTCGAAGGTGAAATTTCATCCCACACATAACAAAAACTTGTAAAAATACAGCCAAACCTTACACACTCAAAGAAATGAGATTTTAAAAAAAAGGGCAGGCTCATCTACCCTTCCACATTTGCGCATTCTTAATTTCAGAAACGTACAGTGTCCCGTAACAGCATCGTTGAAAAACGTGGCAAAATAGAATTTGCAGCTATTAATTTAAAACGTATTAGTTCATCCAAATTCTTTTTTTCTAATTAATTTTAACGTAATGGTCATGCAAATTCTATTTTTGCCAAGCTTTTCAAAGGGTGTTGTTACGGGACACTGTACGTGGGAAATGTGGAAGGGTTGATGAGCTTGGCCTTTTTTTAGATCTCATTTCTTTTGAGTGTGTAAGGTTTGGCTGTATTTTTACCAAGTTTTTGTTATGTGTGGGATCTCATTACTTTTTTCAAGTTCCATTGCAAATTATTTGTTAAAAAATAATAATTTTATCAAAGTCGATTTAATTACTACGGTATTACCAATTACAAAAGAATGAAAAAATTAGTGGTCCAAAGACTTGCTTTTTGTGAACAATGAAGGCGATTATTGTCACGTAACTATAAATTACTTGTTTTATTGTATGATGTATAGGCTATAGGCTTATTTTAAAACCTTTATTGGAAGCCTTCCAGCATTTTTTGTACTTTTTTCAAAGGTTTCCTTCCTACCTTGTAATATGAAGTTGTAGCCCACCTTGTCAGGGCCCTTTTATTGTGGCCCTTACCATGGTCT